>PVKU01008324.1:0-75216 GCA_004027475.1 Anoura caudifer
ACATTTCACCTTAATGGAATCATGAGGTATTTGTCTTATTGTGTCTGGCTTATTTCACTTAGTATAATGTTTTCAAAGTTGTAGCATGTATCAGAATTCTGTTACTTTTTTAAGTTAAATAGTGTTCCATTGTCTGTATTGTTACCAAATTTTGTTTATACATTCATCTGTTGATAGACATGAGTTATTTCCACTTTCTGCTATTGTGAAATAATGCTGTGATAAACATTGGTGCACAAGTATGTTTGAGTCCTTCTTCAGTTCTTCTGAATGTATACCTGGGAAGGGAATTGCTGGGTTGTATGATAATTCTATGTTTAGTTTTTTCAGGAAACACCAAACTTTCCAACAACTGCAGTATTTGACATTCCCATGAGAGCCATGTGGTCTCTGATTGCATCTGTGTGTATGTTCAGGTGTGTCTATTTATGTATTGCATTTGTGTTGTATTTTCTACCTCCAGATGGTACTACAATTGTAAAAAAAGCTTTTTTAAAAATTCTTTTGTATATTATAGTTGACATTCAATATCATTTTGTTGGGAACCACCCTGCCTGGTTTCAGAAACTGTAACCCCTGGTAGCTAAGGCTGAGTGAGAGACCTTGGGACCCTAAGCCACTAAGGAGACAAAACTTATCTCCCTGGTGGGGTGCCGCCTCTGCCCTCTTTTACTTCACCCTGCTTGGCCCCTAGTGGATGACCGGTAAGATTCCTCAAGGGATGGATGACCTAAGACAGGCATGGTCACAAAGAGGCCCTCAGGGAAGGACTTGGGGGGCTACAGAGAAAGGGGGTGATGGACCCTCACCCCTTGGCTTTGAGTGCTCATTCTGTCTGCGAGATGTCTCCTAATCTCTTGGCTGCCTTACTTCCCCTGCCTGACTTAAGCCTGAAACAATGACAGAAGGTGGTGGAGTCCTGTGCTGGATAGGGCAGGTTCCCCCTGGGGCAATCAGGCCTAAGAAAGAATACATAAAATCCTATGAAACCTGCTTTGCTAAGAATGCCTTCAGTTTTCTGATAAGGGTCCAAGCATGAAATAAGTTTGTTCCCCAAAGTTTTATAGCCCTTTAGCTAACAGACCCTGACTCAGAATAAGCTCTCATAGTTCTTTATATGTTATCTATTGTTTGATCCTTACTGCCTGACAATGACTGATGAGCTTTACCTGTATTCCTGTTCAAATTGAACCCAATAAAGCCCATTGAGGAAAAGGCTTCTGGTCCTTCTCCTTTGAGAGATCAGCCACCTTTCCTCCCCAAGCAGATCATGTCTTGGTAGACTTATTCTCATTGTGGTGGCTGGGGGTGGGAGGACCTCTGTGGGCAGAGCCCCACCCCATGTCATTTTATATTATTTGTACAACCTAGTGGTTAGTCATTTATATAATTTATGAAATGATCTTCCAAATAATTCAAGTACCCCCCTGGCATCACACATAATTGTTAGAATATTTTTTTTTTAGATTTTATCTATTTATTTTTTAGAGAGGGGGTAAGGGAGGGAGACAAAGAAAGAGGGAAACATCAATGTGTGAGAGAAAAATCAATCAGCTGCCTCTCACAGGCCCCCAACTGGGGACCTGGCCCACAACACAGGCATATGCCCTGACTGGGAATTGAACTGGCAACCTCCGAGTTCGCAGGCCAGCATTCAATCCACTGAGCAACACCAGGCAGAGTAGGATGTGTCTTTGAGTTATCTAAGGGTTAAAGATTCTAATTAAGATGAAAAAATAACACGTTTTTAGTGAAAAGGAAATATATTTTCGAAAAATATATAATTTTGTCATTAAGTAAGCCTAGTTATTTCAGAAAGGAAAAGAGGGAAAAAAAAAGACAAAATCTGAATGTAAAAAAGTAATAGAAGATTTGTAAAAATAAATCTTTAAAAAATTTTCTATTATTTATGCTTTTACAGTTGTCCCTACTTTTCCTCCCTTATCTCCATCCAGCCCCCCCAAGTCAATCCCCATATCATTGTCCATTTCCATGGGTCATGCATAAAGATGGTTTGTAAAAATAAATATTTTTTAAAAGATTTTATTTATTTATAGAGAGACGGGAAAGGTAGAAGAAAGAGAGAAAGAGAAACATCGATAGGTTACCTCTCATATGTGCCCTAAGCATGTGCCCTGACCGGGAACCAAACCTGCAAACTTTTGTGTTGCAGAATGATGCCTAACCAACAGAGCCACCCCAGTCAGGGCGTAAAAATAAACCTTAAAAAAGAAAATTTAAAGGTCAAGCTAAATAAGATTGAAATAAATTTAATTAAGTATATAAATATTAAAAGTAAGCTGATATAAAGTTAGAATCTTTTTCTTGACCTGGAAATAGCTTTGGAATATTTCAGAGGGCCTCTGGAATACCTCAAAAGTTATATTATCTGTCCTTATAAATGTTTTTTTTATTGTTGTCCAAGTACATTTGTCTCCATTTCCACCCCACTATGCCCCCCCCACCTCACCCATCCCTGCCTCTTACCATCAAACCCACCTCCTTTGGCATTGTCCATGTGTCCTTCATACATGTTCCTTGATGTCCATCCCATTATCCCCTATTATCCCTCTCCCTCCTCCTCCCCAGTTACTATCAGACTGTTTTATATTTCAATGTTCCTGGTTGTATTTTGCTTGTTTGTTTGTTTTGTTGATTATGTTGCTTATAGGTGAGACCATATGGTATTTCTTTTTCACCGCCTGGCTTATTTCACTTAGCATAATGCTCTCCAGCTCTATTGCTGTCCTGAAGAGTAGGAGCTCCTTCCTTCTTTCTGTTGCATAGAATTCCATTGTGTGAATGCACCATAGTTTTTTTTGATCCACTCATTTATTGATGGGCACTTAGGTTGGTTGCTTCCAGCACTTGGCTATTGTGAATTGTGCTGCTATGAACATTGGGGTGCATAGTTTCTTTCAAACTGGTGTTTCAGGATTCATAGGGTATAATCACAACAGTGGTATTGCTGGGTCAAAAGGCAGTTCCAATTATAGTTTTCTGAGGAAATTCCATACTGTTTTCCACAGTCTGCACCAGTGTGCATTCTCACCAACAGTGTACTAGGGTTCCCTTTTCTCCACAACCTCTCCAACACTTGTTTGTTGATTTGTTTATGATGGTCATTCTCACTGGTGTGAGGTGGTATCTCATTGTGGTTTTAATTTGCATCTCTCTGATGGCTAGTGATGTAAGCATCTTTTCATATGTCTCTGTGCCCTCTGTATGTCCTCCTTGAAGAAGTGTCTGTTCAAGTCCTTTACCTACCTTTTAATTGGGTTGTTTGTCTTCCTGGAGTGAAGTTGTGTAAGTTCTTTACGTATTTTGGAGATCAGACCCTTGTCCAAGGTATCATCTGCAAATATGTTTTCCCATATGGTTGGTTCAAAGAGAAATATTAAACTAGTTAGGCTTAGTTGGCATGTTGAAGTTATGTGGAAAAAAGCATTGTCAAATAAAAAATAATATTGAGACTTCTTTATGTTGTATTTGTTTTATATGTTCCAGAAATTATATGAAATTCTTCAAAACATGTGATATCCTGGCATAAGATGTTTGTCATCACAGTTAAGGCACACAGATTGTAGAACATGTAGATGAAGTACATTCTGTTTCTGCAAAAATGATCCCTCAGGACCAGACTTTTGCCATCCCATCCTGATGTCCTTGTATATGGCAACAGTCTTCTCCTGAATCAGAAATATTATAATTGCTAAACAATAATTGTAAATTAAATAAATGGGCTATGGGAAACCCAAGATGGCTTCTTGGTTCTTCCAGGCTCCCTGACAAACCTGAGTTTTCCATTTTTACATTCCTTCATATGCCACAGTGCATGTAAGCTGGACTTCATTCAACAGCCCCTTGGTATGGGTTATCAGTAAATTCTTGTTGCTATGGTTATATTTTCTGGATGGGTTAAAGCCTTCCCCTGCAGCAAAGCTGATGCCCTCAAAGAAAGAAAAACCAAAAACAAAAAACCTGTTAAAAACTGTTTCCCACTTCAGGTATACCTCCCAAGTGCTCTCTCAATTCTACTTAGATAGCCTTGGTGGTTCAGGACCTGTCACTGTTTTCCTTCCCCTCCTCTGTGAAATGGCTCATTACACTGATGACATAATGTTAACCTGTAAAGATTTGTCTCTGCTATAGAAAACACTGCACGCCTTGGTGAACCACCTGCAACAGAGAAGTTGGGCTGTCAGTGCACAAATGATACAAGGCCTGAATCTGGCTGTGAGGTTCCTAGAGGTCACATACATACCAGACACACTAACTGATGAGATACAATATTTATGTTGGCTGGTAAAAAAAAGGCATTCATTGGTGTTGGGAAGGTGAACAGAAGCTGCATGTGAGAAAAGAAAAATCCTAGTACCCCAGGCACAGGCCTCAGTTTTCTCCCTTGGTGAGGTACCCATGTCTTTGGATGTAACTGTAAGCTCTAATAGAACTTTTTGGGTCCTATGACAAGCTCAACCAGGGAAAGCCATCCCACTTAGGTTCTAGTTCCAATTATGGAAAGACCTTATTCCTCCACTGAACAGGTTTTGGTATTGGATAAAACATTGCAACAAATAGAACCCATCATTGCTGCTCTATGGTGACAGTGCAGATGGGCCTCCCAATTACGGGTTAGATAGAAGGGTTATTTGCAAGGACTGCTTCTGCTGTTGCCCGAGACTCCACCCTACAAAAATGGCATGCGTATTTGCAACAGCGCAGTGTCCTTTCCACAGGCCTTCGGAGAATGAGTTGTCGCATGCCATTTTGAGGTCAATGTGTTATAGGACCACTTCAGCCCCTAATATAGAGCATGCCCCCCACCCATCAGTAAGAGAAGTCACAATCCCTATTCCTAAAAATACAGGGTGCAGGCACAGGTCTAGCTGAGGTAATCCTTGTGTGTGGACCATGGCGGCCATACAACCCCAGAGGAGTACAACAGAGTAGCCAGTGTACAGAACTAAGGTCCACGTGACTGGTATTTACACAGGAGCCATGGCCTATAGTCCCCGGTACAGACAGTTGGCTATATTTAAGGGTCTCAGGACTTTGCTGCCACAATGAACATGAGATGGCTGGCAAGTACTAAAAAAGTCATTGTTGGGGGCCACAATGTGGCAGGAAATGTCACAGGAGAAAGGTTACAGGAACCAACTGCTACTAGCCTGACCAGTCTGATTTGCCTCCAGGAAATGTGGAGGCTGATGTACTAGCAAAGATCAGGACACTGACTCGCTCACAAAAATGCAAAGTCTCAGATTGGGTGCACACACACAGCGAGCACCACAGTGCCTGGGTGGAATTGCAAATGACAAATGGGTCCGGATCGCCCCTCCGTTATACTGACGCGGTGGTAGCAGTAACCAATTGGCTGGTGTGCTCTCACTTGCGCCCTTGCCGCATCCTCCACGCACCAGGACAGAGCGGTGATCCCCATACAAAATTGACAGGTCTCTACCGCCTGAAGAACTCACCCTACTCTTTGAAAATCAATTCTCTTTGAAAAGGTTCCTGATGGGCCCAAGGTAGATGTTAGCATCGCAACACTTTCATTATTGCAATGAGGTCACTGGTTTGTGCTTCTTTATATTGCTGTCCTAGGAGTTAAGGTATGTGTTTTTGGCACCTGTAGAGCCGAAAACGATGCACACCGCTGAGTAGGCGCTCAAAACATTTGACCAGCGGCTTACCGAGAGAGTGAATGCCAAAAATGTTGAAGGTGGCTTCGCTTCCTAACAGGTCTACGGACCCAGCAGCCCCTCCTACTTCCACCTCGCCGCTCAGGTTTGGTCCTGCTCACTTACTGGCGCCCGCCCCCCTCCCGCCCTCCGCGCTCCTCCTTTCGGTCCCGCCCCCAACACCTCGCACCTCCTTCCCAGCTCTTCTTTTTAGGCCCCACCTCCAGCCCGATCGAGCGACGCGGCGGAGTTGGACCCGACGGCCCGCCTTACGGCTCGCGTCATCACGCCGGGGTCGAGAAAAGCCCGCGTGGAGAGCGTGGGCTCGCCCGTGAGCCGCGGGCCCGCAACGCTGTATGGGGTCTCTCTGATAGAGTGGTACTCTGCCGGCCGGAGCCGTCGGTCGCTGTCCGCCCGTCGGCCGCAGAGCTGCGGCTGCGCAGCGCCTCTGGCTGGCGCGGGTTGCGCCGGCAGCCATGGCACACCGCTGTCTGCTGCTGTGGGGCCGGGGCGGCTGCTGGCCCCGCGGCCTGCCTCCATTGCTCGTTAGTGGCGGTGGCCTGGGCCCCAACAAACGGTCCTACCTCCGGACGGTGAGTCCTGGGCGCCCTCCGTCCCCAGCCCGTCCCGCTCCAGCTCGGCTCTTGGTCCCGCTTCCTGTCCCTGAGAGCAGAGCGTCAAGGTCACCGGTCCCTGGGCGTGCTCGGGGACCTCGCCGCGTCCGGGGGGAGATCGTCTCGGGAGTGAGGCCGCGTGCGTTCCCTGTGAATACCAGAACGCCCTGCGTTCTGATCCTATGTCCCGTAGTTTTCGTGAGCACATTTGTGCTCCTCTGACCCCGCGTATAGAGTTGGATTTTTGAAAACATGAATTTTCAATAGAATCAGATCTTTGAGTCAGGGAACTTCTAAAGATCAGCTGGGAGGGTTCTCTGACTTCATTCAGGGTGAACCTGTTTTACAGATGTGGCAGCTGAGACCTGAACAGGTTAAAGAACATATTTGTCACATCTCCAGTATTGGTTCTCTTCGTTTTACCTTTGATGACATTGGAAAATAGAATGCATGTGTTGTGTGTTTATGCGTTTTAAGTTTGCAGCATGAACATGATGTAACAAAAGCAAAGGTTTTGGAGTTAAGCTCGTAAGCACTCAGAGCTTCCATTTTCTCATCTGTTGAGTGGGACTATTGCTGGCATTGTGTGTTTAGCACATACCAGGAAATATTAACTATGATTATAGGTAACGCCCTGTCTTCAAAGTAGAGACTCATACATTGTAGCTCAGTAAATTGAGTGGTGGCCTGTGAACCAAAGGATGGAGGGTTCCATTCCCAGTGAAGGCACATGCCTGGGTTGTAGGCCAGGTCCCCCAGTAGGGAGCATGTGAGAGGCAACCACACATTGATGTTTCTCTCCCTCTCTTTCTCCCTCCCTTCCCCTCTCTAAAAATAAATAAATAAAATCTTTAAAAATACGTATGTATTTTATCGATTATGCTATTACAATTATCCCAATGTCCCCCCTTTGCCCCTTTCTACCCAGTACCTCTATTACCTACAGCATTCCTTACCCACTTAGCTCATTTCCTTGGGGCATGCATGTAAGATCTTTGGCTACTTCATTTCCTCTCCTGTTCTTAACATTGTCCTGACTATTTTGTTCCTACCAATTTGTACTTCTTAATCCCTGCACCTTTCCTCCCATTCTCCCTATTCCCGCTCCCAACTGATAACCCTTCAAATGATCTCCATATCTATGATTCTGTTTCTGTTCTACTTGTCTGCTTAGTTTTTTAGATTCAGTTGTTGATAGTTGTGAATTTATTGCCATTTTAATGTTCGTATTTTTGATCATCCTTTTCTTGGATAAGTCCCTTTAACATATATACTAAGGGCTTAGTGATGAACTCCATTAGCTTTACCTTGTCTGGGAAGCACTTTATCTGCCCTTCTATTATAAATGATAGCTTTGCTGGATAGAGTCATCTTCGATGCAGGTCCTTGCTTTTCATCACTTTGAATACTTCTTTCCAACCTCTTCTAGCCTCTAAAGTTTCTTTTGAGAAATCAGCTGATAGCCTTATGGGAACTCTTTTGTAGGTAACTGTCTCCTTTTCTCTTGCTGCTTTTAAGATTCCTTATCTTTAATCTTGGGTAATTTAACTATAATGTGTCTTGGTGTGGTCCTCTTTGGGTCAATCATGTTTGGGACTGTGGTTCTGGGACTTTTATGTCTATTTGTTCCACCAAATTAGGAAAGTTTTCTTTCATTATTTTTTTCAAATAAGTTTTCAATTTCTAGCTCTTCCAATTCTCCTTCTGGTACCACAATGATTGATTTGGATGTTGGTGTGTTTGAAGATGTCCCAGAGGCTCCTTAGCTTCTCCTTGTTTTTTTTTATTTTTTTCTTCTTGCTGTTCTGATTGAACATGTTTTTCTTCTTTATGTTCCAAATTATTCATGTGATTCTTGGGTGTATCCCCTCCACTGTTGGTTCCCTGTAAATGTTTCCTTATTTCACTTAGTGTAAACTTCATTTCTGCCTGGGTCTTTTTTATGCTGTTGAAGTACCCAATGAGTTCCTTGAGTATCACATAACCAGTGTTTTGAACTCTGCATCTGATAGGTTGCTTATCTCCATTTTGTTTAGTTCTTTTTCTGGAGTTTTGTCCTGTTCTTTCATTTTGGGTCATATTTCTTTGTGTACTCATTTTGGCAGCCTCCCTGCATTTGTTTCTGTGTATTAGGTGGAGCTGTTTTGACTCCCTGTCTTAGTTGCATGGCCTATTGTAGAAAAGTGCACCTGTTAGTTGTATGAGGTGGAGTGTTAGGTAATTGCCAGGACAGGGCAACTCCTTTAACAGCCCTGTGGCTGTGTGGGGGGGAGGGCTCAGAAAAGGGGCAATGGCCACTGTCTGGCCTCTGGAGTTTTGCCTGGGAGGAAGCTGTCTCCCAGCACTCACTCCGTTGTCAGACACTTAAGTTTCTCCTTGTCTGCCTCCGGTGCCCTTCTAGCTGTTGTCCTGGTGCTGAAGCCCAGAGGGAGTGAGTCTGTGTAGGTCCTAAGTCTATTGCAGGCCTTTTAAGAGGGGTCTCCTGAGAATCCCCCTGTTTCTTCCCCTGCGCCAATACCCACTGATTTTTACAGCCAGAAGTTATGGGAACTTAATCTACCTGGAGCTGGAACCCTGGACCTGGGGGTTTGGGATCCTTCACTCCCAAGGTATCAATCCCAATTTTTTGCCACCACATGTGGATGTGGGACTGCCCACACATCCACATCTCCATGCCACTTTGTATCTCCGTGTCTCTGCCCCTCCTACCCATCTGGGTGAATGTGGCTTCTTTAAATCCTTGGTTGTCGGACTTCCATACAGCTTGATTTTCTGATGATTCTGGGAGATACTTGTTTTGTAGTCTAGTTGTAATTTTTGCTGTAGTTATGGCAGGAGGTGAGGTGTGTTTACCTACGCCTCCATCTGGACCAGGCTATTATTCTTTGTATGGACTGGATTAGATATGTAGAGGAGAAAAGCTTCACTGGTGGTTTCTTTATAGAAAATAATCTCAGCATAAAATGGAGTCACAGGAATTGTGACTAGAGGTATTCCAGGTCAACAGAATTTGAAAATACAGCCAAAAGGGGGCTGATTAGTCAACAGACAGTTCTGTACTAAGCTTTGTGGTAACCGAAAGACTTGCTTTACGTGGGGATATAAAGAAGGCGTGCTCTTAAATAGCTTTCAGAATAATTGGAAATGATCATTTAAATGTAGGCATTGCAATACAATTTTGTAAGTACTTTTACATGTGTGATTACATTTGATTCTCACAGTAGTATCTTTGGGAACTGGTCAGGCAGTTGTTTTCTTCCATTACCAGTGTGTAAATGAGGCTTCTAATATATTGAGACTTGTAAAAAAAAAAAAAGAGTCAGATTTCTAGTTTTAGCAGAATTAAAAATGTTGACAGTAGGTCCTTTAATTACCAGGCTAGGTGTCACTCTTCTTGTGACACCCCTAGATCCCTTAAACTTATAATCACTCATCCTCTGTGCTGCCTTTGTTCCTTGTACTTAAAGGTTTTGTATTTTTGCACGTATTAACCATCCTGTAATTGGTTTGTCTGCAGGACTATCTTCTTTCATTTCTGAGTTTCTCAGAGTTAGGGACTTGTTCTGATCTGCCTGTGGACTCCTCACTGCTTGGCAGCACCTGCCTGGAGTAGATGCTCAACAAGTCATTATTACTTGTTCCCTTGGACAGGTTGAACAACATGTTATTCTAATCTATACCCTTAGTAGACTTTGCATTGGAACACTTACTCAGTTGTGGTATATTTTTGTCCATTATCAGCAGTTATTTCTTAGACCAAGTGTTCCCAGCAGCTGGGGAGGGCCTAACACAACAGAAGGTCCAAATTCTCTCAGACCAGCATTGCTTTCAATAAAGAATAGTATCAATGCTTCTGTCCTATTTTGCTGTCTAGAATTGTATATTAATTTGAAGTTAAATCAGCTCATTTTTGTTTTGTAATTGATATTTTTATTCACACAACATAAAATTCATTGTTTTAAATTGTACAGTTCAGTGGATTTTAGTATATTCACAACCATCATCCCTGTATTAGTTTCAGGACAATTTTGTCACCCCAAAAAGAAGTCCTGTGTTCATTAGCAGTCAGTTCCCATTTTTTCCCCCAATCATTCCTCAAGCCCAAGGCAGCTACTAATGTGCATTCTCTATGGATTCACCTATTCTGGACATTTCATATAAATAGAATCATAATACATGACTCTGGTTTCTTTAACTTAGCATCATGTTTTCAAGGCTTGTCTTATGTGGCAGCATTTATCAGTACTTCCTTTCTTTTTATGGCTGAATAATATTCCATTGTATGAATACAACACATGTCCAGAAAGTATCCAGCCACATGCTATGAAAAGTAGAAACATTTATTGAAGAAGATACAAGACACATTGTACACAGGACAATGATGCCTCTGCCTCCTTCAAAGTAGGCACCTTGAGACCTCGCACAATTCTCCCATTCACCATCAGCTGCCCCATGGTATTTTCCTGAATCTCATCAGCAGTCTGAAATCTCTTCCCTTTCAAAGATGACTTTAGTTTTGTGAAAAGTCAGAAGTCACAGGGAGCCAAATCTGGGCTGTATGGGGGCTTGAGTCACCTGGATGATTTGATGTTTCACCAAAAAACTCCGCACAAGTTGTGATGAAGCTGCCGATCACCAGTTGCCCGTTGCTGTGGCCTTCTGAATTATCCAAATAGTTTCCGTGGAGGAATGTTCAAGCTTAACACAAAATTTGATGCAGATTCATTGCTCTACTTGCTCAGTCATTTTGAATGCAATGGCTACACATGCTTACTCACCAGTGTCTAAGGCCCCCATCTGACTGGTAGAGCCGAAGTCATCATTGTTAACGCATGAGCATTCCAGTCCACTCTACCTTGGCTTCTAGGTTACATTGATGCCATGCGAATGTTCTCGTTATGTTAACAATGATTGGACTTTTTCTGGACAGGCCACATTTTATCTGTTCATAGTCAGTTGATGGACATTTGGGTTGTTTCCACTGCGGTTATTATAAATAATGCTGCTGTGAACATTCAAGTTCAAGGTATTGTGTGGACATGTATTTTCAGATTTCTTAAGTAGGAGTAGAATTTCTGGATCATATGGTAACTCTGCATTTAACATTTTGAGAATTCCAAACTTTTCCAAAGTGACTGCACTATTTCCCATTCCTACCAGCAATGTATGAGGATTCCATTTTTCTCCACGTGCTCACCAACACTTGTTATTGTCAGTTTTTTTGATTATTGCCACTCTAGTGATTGTGAAGTGGTTTTTATATGGTTTTGAGATGTTTTATTTTTCTCATCAGACTATAAAGGAGGCAAATAATGATAGTGATAATGTAGATGAACTTCACTTTAAACATTCTCATCTGTATTTAAAAGCTTGTTCTCCAGAAAAATGGTGGTGAATTTTTACTTTGCCAAAAGGATAAGATTACTTGAACTTTTTCACTACCAAATTTGAATATATCCCCTCAATGTGCCTTGCCTTTGATTGCTTTTTATTGTGCAGCTACAAATTTAATAGGAAGTTTCTCAGTTTGTTTACTTTATATTTTGATTTACCCAGACTGTATTTACACACAACTTTTTAGCAACATATGTTATTTAAAGCAGAGATATATCATTAATGGGACTTGTATAACCAGGATTCTCATTGGGATGATAGTATATCAAATATCTTTAGCAAATGTTACTATAAGGATTATCAGTAATGTTGGATTGTAACTTTCTTATCTTTGAACTAAGGTAAATTTAATATTATGTTTACAAACAGCATTGTTCTGTAATTTCAGGTAAATAACCTTTTAATATTATAGACCCTGCAAATGAGTCAGCATGAAGCAGCAGATTTTCCGTGTCCAGGTTTGTCTTTTGAATGCTGCAAATTAAGCAAACAATACCAAAGTGAATGTGTTGGCAGAGAATTGTAGTTGGGCTCCAGTTCTAACTTCTATGTGATTTTGAAGTATTCTTGTGTTCTGGATCATAATTTATGTCTCGTTCAGTGGAGTGGCACAGTTCCTAAAGGAAGTCTTTCTGTGTGAGTCTGTAACCACCTGTGGAAGGGAGAAACATTTCATCCACTTTATGATATTAGGAAATGAAGCTCTTTTAAGAATTCTTTATTTTCATATAATTCATGCTTTTATATGTGTCATGTTGCAGCTTTATCGCTATGCTACAACTCAAGCAACAACCAGCAGAAATTCTCTCTTGACAGATGTAATTGCTGCTTATCAAAGATTCTGTTCTCGACCTCCAAAAGGTAAACACTTAGATGTGACCGTGATGTTCTGCCATCTTATTAAAGAGCCATTCTGCAGTAGTGTTTCCTAAGCATGTGCATAGGTGGTGTTTCAGGTTGTCTCTTCCTGTAACCCACCCCTGCCTCTTCCTGTCTGATGCAGTGATGAAAATGTGTCACCTTCACATATGACATTGTAGTGAGATTGGCATGCAAGTGAGACTTCTTCCTTTTACACCCCTGGGATGCGAACTGTATTAGACTGATTTATTCCTACATAAGAAAACTTCTGCTTTTAGCTTATGCTTTTTAATGATATATCAATTGCTTTAAAAATGAACACACAAAACCTGATGACTTTTAGTTTGAGGATATGTATTTTCTTTCCCTTTCTAACAGGATTTGAAAAATACTTTCCTAATGGAAAAAATGGAAAAAAAGCTAGTGAATCTAAAGAAGTTACGGGAGAAAAAAAAGGTACTTTCTATCTAAAAAGGTTGTGTTTGAACTTACCATTTGCCTCTAACATGTGATGTTAGTGACAGTTTCACTGAACAAAGAGTGTTCTTTTACGGCACTGCTGAAACTTGTAGGTTGCAAATACATGTTATAGACCCACTGTCTTATTTTACCTTTAATTTTATCTTTATAGTGATCCCTCACCTATTGCGGGAGCTACGTTCCAGAGACCCCCACAATAGGTGAAAATCCACGAAGTAGCGGCATTATATTTATTTTATTAATTATATATATTTTAAGCCTTCATAAACCTTTCCCACACTCTTATAAACACTTAATATGCTCTTGAACACTTTCTACACTCTTAAACCTATGTAATTTTAACAACATATAAAATTCAATGTGGGTACTCACCAGTGAAGTATACTATATTTTCTTGTCATTTTTCAGGTTGAATTAATTTAAGGTCTCCTTAGATATACTTAATCATTATCAGTCATATGAACGTATTTGACACAAATTTAAGCCACCAAGTAGAATTTTACAAAGCTAATACATACAGTTTATTTGACACATAAGGTGGTCTAGTGAATTTTTCATCATGGTCTTCAGAGCTTTAGGGGATTCAGAGAGGGTGTCCTAGAGCTGCCTGACTGGGGGGACCATGTGAGCTCCGAGCCTCTTGTCCCCCATTTCACATTTGTAATGGCATTAAGCACAATGCCTGGCACATGTTGAGATTTAATTGGCATCTTTTCTTTTTAGGGAAATGCAAGGACAAATATAATAAATCCCTTATTTTTAAATGAACTTAGATTTAGTTGGAGAGACAAATATATGCTCAAAGAATTTAAGGAATAAAAAGCAAGGCCAGGGGATAAGGGGAGAAGTACTTGTATGGGCTGATTGGCGCATTGGTGGCATAGGTGACTTCTACATGTTGCCCAGGGCGTGGTAGTCTTTTAATCTTGGTTTGGGGGGGAATTAATGATAATAGATCCAACTTTTAAAAGCAATCTGTTGGGTACCTCTTACCTATATGTTAACGTCCCAGAGTAGCGCGGAATGTTACCAACTTTAGAAATGTACTAGCTTTGTTTTCCAGCCCTGTGCCTATGGGTAGGACTTGTCTCTCCCAGACCTTGTATCACTTAAAACAGGTGCACAAGCTCCTTGTGTGCATCACAGTGGGGTGAGCATGTTAGGAAGCCATAGTGCCATGTAGCCACTAGGGGTGACTGGGTGCTGTGGCCTCCCATCCTCCACAATAGAGGGATGGTTTCACAGTGGTTGAAGATGTTACATTGTTATTTGTGGGTCTTTAAGAAGATAGAAAAGTGGGAAGAAAAGGAGGATGTTAGTGACTATATTCGTTTCCTAGGGCTGCCATAACAATGTACCACCCACGGGTATTGTAAGCAACAGAAATGTATATCTCACAAATCCAGAGGCTGCAAGTCCAAAATCACTCTCATTGGCAGGGTTGGTTCCTTCTGAGGGTCACAAGAGAAGGGTCTGTTCTGGGCCTTTCTTCTTGGCCTGTAGATGTAGATGGTTTTCTTTGTGTCTCTTTCCTTGGCCTTTTCTCTATGCATGTCCATGTCCAAATTCCCCCTTTTTATGAAACACCAATGATCTTGGGTTAGGACCTATCCATACAACCTCATTTTAACTTGATTATTTCTCTAAAAACCCTATTTCCAGATATGATCACTGGGGGTTATGACTCCAACATAAGAATTGGTGGGGAGGACACAATTTAGCCCACAACAGTGACTAATTTTAGATTCCTGCAAACTAATTTTATGTGGGTTTTTTTCAATTATCAGAATCATATCTTTCCTGCAGAAGAAACTGTTAACAGTGTTTGCTTCGTGGGAGTAGGAAAGCAGAGCACTTACTTTTTACCTTTAAGTGGAATTTACTTACCCGTATTTTTCGGACTATAAGACGCACCCCCCAATTTGGGAGGGAAACGGGGTGCGTCTTATAGTCCGAATGTAGCTTACCTGGCTTGCTGCGGTGGGGTGGCATGGTGGAGCAGGGTCACAGGAGGCAGGAGCAGGGTCGCCATTGCATTTTCTTCCCAAATGGCGGGGGGAAGGAATGCATCTTATAGTCAGAAAAATATGGTACCTGCATTCACATGTATCTGTCACTTACTGTCATTTAATGCTGTAACAAATTATTCAACACATTATTTAAACTACAATTTCTTCATCTGTAAAATGGGTATACTTACTGGGTTATTGGATTATTGTGCAGATTTCATGAGATAATGTAGGTAAAACACTGACAAGTCTCTGTGAATGTTAACTCTTTGTATTAGTCTCATCCTTTCTCATAAGACTTATTAACTGGTCAGTTGCCATAATATATTTTGCAGTGAATGTCTTTTATTAACTGTTTATAGAAACACTGTTGAGAGCTATAAAACTCTGCCATGCTGCTCTTTATTTATGAACAGAATCAAAGTCATCTGCTGCCCCGCGACCTTCTGGAGGAGGCATTGGTGGCGGTGGAAAGCGAGGTGGCAAGAAAGATGATTCTCACTGGTGGTCCAGGTTTCAGAAGGTTTGATTCTGAACAATGTGTTAATTTTGAGGAGGTGGGGTGGCCCCAGGAAAGTTAGGAGGCATTCATGGCATTGGGAGAAATCTGTAGCCAGTGTAACAGAGATCATGTTGTGACATTTCATTCTTCACAGAAACTCTCTCCTTTGCCCAGGGTGACTTTCCATGGGATGACAAGGAATTCAGGATGTACTTTCTATGGACTGCTGTGTTTTGGGGTGGAGTCATGTTTTACTTCCTGTTCAGGAGCTCTGGAAGAGAAATCACGTGGAAGGACTTTGTCAATAACTATCTTTCCAAAGGAGTAGTAAGTATTTTATGGGCATTTTATGGGATTGGTCAGTATTTTATGGGACTATGGTGGTTAAAAAGGTGAAACTCAGTAGATTAAACCAGTAAAGTGATAGTTAACAAGTTAGTCAAGTTTGTCCATTGTAAAGGATAAGCTTACTGTTTTCATGTTGGATTTTTTTAATGCTGAAAAGTACTGCAGCCAAAAAAAACAGTTTTGACCCAGCAAACCCCAAATTTACCACAATATCCTTTTGTTTCACCACTGCTCCCAACTCTTGCTCTGTAGCCCTCCATCTGCTTGCATCGTTTACTGCTTTAATCTCCCGTGGGCTTGGGACTGGATGAATAAGCCGCTCAAAGTTTGAAAGTGAGACTGGACCAGCTGTGAGGGCTGCTCAGGAGTCTTTGTCACTGCCGTCTGGGTCTTTTCCCCATAAGACCCTATTTCAGCCTTTTTAAGGTGCTATTGGTTATAAGACACATATCATGTTATGAATTACTAAGAAAAAGCCTTCAATGAAACAAATATCAGTTGTGAAATGTATCATAGTTTCTGAGATATTAAAATATAAAAAATATCCATCATAGAATTGATGAACTATAAGTAAGAGAACCAGGATTAGGCCTGTTTTGTAACCTTGGGGAAATTATTTAACCTCTGAATACTGGATCTCTCATCAATGAAATGGATAACTAATGCTTAATGTATAAAGAATCTCCAATTATTTTTAAAGGTTACACAGTAAGGTGAGGATGGAAAAAATGAAAATGATTATTCCAATTTTTGGAGCAAGTGTCTCTTATGAAAGTGACAGTATTATATTTATAATTTCTAGGTTTTGTGGGAAGCCTCCTTTTGTGTGGAGGGAGCTACATAGCTGTCCTCAGGGTGGTGACAGGTCCTTGGGGAGATTCTCCATAGCTTTGTCTTCTTCTGACATTCTGGTCTTGTGGAATCTGTCTACCATTGCTCTAACAGTTTTATGAGGGGTCAAGTACTTTAGTTGTTCCTTTCTAGAAGGACTGTCTTTAGGAACAGTCAGTCTCCTGTTCCAGCTTGTCCTGGAATTATCTGGGGCCCCCTCACTTTCCAATTTGACTTGTAACTTCTAGACTTCCTGCCAAGGCAGACTTCATTACAGCAAGAAGCAAGCTTATGCTCCGAATCAGCCAAAGACCCTGGGATGAGGTTAAATACATTCTTAAAATCCAATATAGTTAGGAGGTTACAGAAAAAAACAAGTTTAAACCATTTTATACCCATAGAGTGGCAAAAATTAACAAGTCCTGCAACAGCAAAGGAGGATATAGAGCAATAGTGATATTTTGCCAGGGAGTGTGAATTGGAGAGCAATTTGGCACTGTCTGGTAAAATTGAAGCTGTAGCCCAGCCTTACTGATCCAACTACAGGTGCACGTCCCAGAGGAATTTTTGAAGATGTGTCCAAGAAGGTCTACGGAATGTGAGGAGAAATGTTCATAACAGCATTGTTTGTGATAGTAAACCTTTTGGAATAGCCCAAATGTCTGTTAACTGGAGAATGAATACATAACTGGTGGTGTGCTCATAGAATGGAATACCCCACAGAACTGACATGTCAGCATGGGTACACCTCACAGACATACTGATAGGATGGAAAAGGGCGTTGTAGAAGTACATATACCAAATGAGGCCATTTTTAGAGCTTCCAAACAGGCAAAAGTGAGTGTATGTTTAGGATTACTTGCGTGGCACAAGTGCTTTGGGACGGTCAGCACCTAATGTGGGGAGAGGCCACCTCTGGGGAGGAGAGGGTGTGGCTGTTGGCCTCCATAGCGTTTGTGATGTTTTATTTCTCAAGCCAGAGCGAACAACATGGTGTAGCCTTATGCTATTCATTACTTTTCCTTATATGTCTGAAATATCATAAATATTTTAAGTAAGCTTAAAAGAATATATCAGGTCTTTTCTGTAAATTTATGTTTGAATATTTAACTTTTGAAAATTTCAGGTAGACAGATTGGAAGTCGTCAACAAGCGTTTTGTTCGAGTGACTTTTACACCAGGAAAAACTCCTGTTGATGGGGTAAATGATTTTATTATTTGATGTGAATTAGCTATAAATTAAGTTTTCAGACATTCCCCCACATTGCAGTAGCTTTATACACTGGACACACCAGCATGGGGCAGTATGGCAATTGTAATCTTCACCACCATAGGTGAGAATGTACGTGGTTGTGATGTGAAGATTGGGTCAGTGTTCTTGTTTTGGTTTGGTTTTAGTAATCATTTTGGCTGTGCATTTAGGAAATAGTGAGTGAAATCCCAGTGTTTGGTATTTCAGTATAGTCTGTGACTTTTCAAGACTTAGAAAACAATTGCTTGGTTAGCAAAAATATATTATAATTTGAATTGCTTATCTGGAGACAGCTTTTTGCCAAATTGGTTTAAGAAGCATTCTGCTCATGTCTCCTAAATGTTTTGTGATATATTAATTTTCATTTTTTCCTGTTTTTAAAATAATTTTTATTTACTGTCCAACCATTTGAACTCTATTCCAGAGACTCCAGACTGGCTTCAGGAGATCATGGGGGGAGGGGAAGAAAGAGGCAGATGAGGTTCCTAGGTGAATCCATGTCCTCCCCAGCCCTGACTCCTGCCCATTCCTAGTCCCTTAGTGTCTTGCAGTCTTACCCTCTTCATCAGTGTCAGACCTTTCTCCAGGCTGCTTCCCTTCTCTTATAGCATGAGTTTGTTTAACCATTTCCTAGTCACTCTGCCTGGATGGGGCAATATTTTAAGGAAAGCTAGAGCTGATGGTGACCATCTTTCTCTGTCTGATAACCATTAGTAAATATAAGAATATTCGTGAAGCCATATGACTCAGGTGTTTTAGTTATTATAGGAAAGTTATTTGTCTTAAATTTTTCCCCTTTTTTTTACCTTATGAAATGTTCATTAATAACTATCTTACTTTTTTCCTTAGAACTATCCCTCAGATTTTTAGTGTTGGGAATTAAATTGGCACTCCTTTCAAGAAGATAATTAAGCAGTTTATATATCAGGAGTTTTGAAAATATGCATACACTGAGTAATTTTGCTTCAGTAATAATTCTAGGGAAATAATAAGGATGTCTATATTCAAGGATGTCTGTATTCAAGGATGTCCTCCAAAACATTGTTTATAAAGCCAAAAGTTAGAAATAGATAAGTGTCCACGTTAGGCCCCTGGTAACATTAGGGTTCCTCATTTCCCTTAGCTTTAATCTCCTCCCTGCTGGAGCAGTGGCTGTCAGTAGGCAGTACCCTTCCCAGAGGGCAAGTTTTACATTTAGTATTGGCAGGCACAAGCATTTACGTATCGAAATTCGTACCATTTTATTATAAATCACTTTTTCTTTCTCTTTAACATGACAATTAAGGTTTTATATTGATTTCAAAATTGTGCATGTACTTCCATTTTGAAGGGGGTATTATGAAATTTTGAAGGCATGGCATTAAAATTGCTAATAGTGTGTATCTGAGTGTTGAGATTAAAGAAGCGTTTTATTTTTTTAGTTTTCAGTGGAGAACATGTATTACTTGCTTGACAGACTTTATATTGAACTTTCAGAAATGGATCTAAGATTTTTAGTGTTCCACTACTTGTAGAGTAGCAGCATTAATTACTGTGCTGTATTTGTTCAGCACAGGCTTTGGAATATGACACATTTGGCTTCACATCAGCTCTGCTCTTTACTAGCTGTATGCCTAACTCCTTTAAACCTTGGTTTCTTTATCTTTAAAAATGGGAACAACAATTATACTGTTTTAGGGCCTAGTGCTTAAAGGAGAATTGTGAAGGTCAGTGGTGGTTTTCAAACTTCAGGATGCATAAGAATCACCTGGAGCACTGGGATCCATCCCCAGAGGGTCTTAATCGAGACTTTGACCCCAGAATCTCCATGGTGCTGGTCTTGGTCCACCCTGATTCTCTGATGTGAGTTTTACATTTAGCATATTGCCCAGTAATAGATTCTAAGTTAGGAATTGTCAGTTAGATGTGGTTAATCTGTTATTGAAATGTTTTGAGGTGTAACCACAGGAATTTTGTAGCTTTGTCTGAACAACTTACCAAGAATTATTGTTATGTCATACTATAAAACTTACTGTCCATCTTTTGCTTTTGTTTTTATTGATTGATTTTAGAAAGAGAGGAAGGGGGTGGGGGAGAAACATTGATTTGTTGTTCCACTTACTTATGCATTCATTGTATGTGCTTCTTGTATGTGCTCTGACCAGACACTCAACCCTCAACCTTGGGGTATTAGGACAACGCTCTAACCAACTCGGCTACTTGGTCAGCGTTCATCTTTTGTTTTTAGATATGTGGAGAGAGATACCAGAGATACTCAGAAACACTGATTGGTGGGAGGAATGTGGGATGATATGTTATTCTGTTCTGTGTACACTTCTGAGTTGTCTTGAGTTTTATATCCTAGGCTTCTTCTTTTGATTTTAAAAATATTTTTTAAAGCAATTGCATGTTAAAGGATGAATAGTCTTTGTGTTCTGTAAAGTGTGGCTAATACTTGCAGAGTGCCAGAACAGGGTCTATTATATAAGTAAAACTCTGTAAATGTGAGTTGTCAATGGTTAGTGTTTTCATGACATAAGAGAGGTTATGGTCAGTGGCTCTGAAGCCAGACTGCTTGGATTCAGATTCAGCCTCTTACTATTAGATGTGTAATCATGGGCAAATGAAGTCACGCCTGTTGCTCTCTCATCTGTGAAATGGAAACAGTAGTAGTCAGGGCTGATATAGCACAATATGGAATACTTCTATGCTGGGGTAAAATAGCCATTGCTTTGGGCCCTTCATGTGTTCCTCCCTAGGGCCTCAGTAACTCACAAGATTGAATGAATAGAAGGGTGACAGGGTGACATGAGGATGCCTTCTAATGTTAAGATTTGATAATCACCCTGGTGATAGTACCTACTTCTTAGAGTAACTTTAAAGGTTGAATGAATTAATGTATATAAAGGGCTTAGGGCAATGCTAACATTTAGTAAGTGCTCAATAAACTTTGGTTGTTATTACTGTGTCACATTAGCTTTTAATTGGGAATAGGTAGCTGAGAAATAACTGGGAAATAGAGAGGAGGTAAAAGGGGCATATTTATTTATAAAAAGGATTGTGTATTCAAATAGTTTTTTTATACTTTTGAATTTACAGTTTTAGAACTACTGAGGAATATTGCTAAAGAAATGCTTATTTGCCAAGGATTGCCAGATATTCTCACTGAGTGAAATTTAATCACCATATCATTAAAACCAGTCTTTTATTATTGTTGGGTTTTTTAATTTGTACATTTTCAGTATTTCTGAAAAATTCTTTAAAAATTGAACCCTTTAGTGAATTAAACTCTTTCTTTCCCCTTCATTATTAGGATATTTCGTTTCTCTGTTTTTATAGCAATACGTCTGGTTTAATATTGGCAGTGTGGACACCTTTGAGCGGAACCTGGAAACTTTACAGCAGGAATTAGGCATAGAAGGGGAGAATCGGGTCCCTGTCGTCTACATTGCTGAAAGTGATGGGTAAGAAGCAGTAAAAATACATATACATGTTGAAAACTGCTGTGTTCTATATAGTTCACTGTGTATTCATTCCATCACCAACTGGCAGGTTACACATTACATTGTCAAATAGGTTTTTCTTAATTTGGCCAGCTTTTTAAAAAAAAAAACCACTGGTAATTTACTAGTTTTTGCTAGAAACTAATTGATTTTCTATACATTTATATTTACCATGATTAAGCAGTGGTTTAGGGTATTAATGTCCAATGCACTATTAGTAGAATTTTTGCATGAAGAACTCCATTGTGTTAAAGTGTGGTGTTTCCACCTTTTAACTATATTCACATTTATATTTCAGAGTTTTCCAAGATTTTTAAGTAATTTTTCTTCCTCTCTTTTCAGAGTTGCTGTTTCCCTTAGGGGTTATGTGTCTTTAAAAAAAGGCCACTTACAAGTCTGAATCTTTTAAGAAGGGCCCATTGATTTCAAGAGTCATTTGTCTTTAAATTTATTTGGGAATTATATTGCCGTTGAGTGGTCATCTGGGCACACCCAACAACCTGGCAGTTGCCCCGTTTGCACTGAATACAGGGGGTATACCTTGCTCTAGAGTTACGAGTTGATCTTAGTTTTTCTGTATGTGAAAGAACAGAAAAACAGAGAGTTGATGTGTTAATTGAGTGAAAGTGTTGCTCAGTTTTAGGGACTTTTTTGAATCCTGGTTTGTGTAAACCTGCAATCTACTTGCAGTATTTGGATTTAGATAGCTATTGAAATTGTCTCACATGCAATAAAGATCTCAGCCCCTAAGGCTATCATATAATTGTTTAACTCTATAGGCTGGTGCTGAAACATTACAAAAATTTTATTGTGTCATTCTTTAAATTTTTATTGTCAGTGAATATTTTTTTTACTCAAGAAAGAAACCAAATGTAAATTTTTCACGGTTTTTGCTGCCTGCTGTAGGAGCATTTAAAATACTGTAAAAAATGAAAAATTGGAAAGTAAATCCTGGTATTTGTTTTGTTTTTGACCTATGACAAACATCAAAAGCATCCAGGCTTTAAGCCATCCCCAGGTACATCCCTCCAACAGACACAAGGTTGAGAGCAGAGCAGTTCTGCACAAGCTGGACGGAAAAGCCTGTGTAGCACTCATACCATTGGAAAAGCATATATAGCACAATAGTTAATGTTGCTACTCCATAAGCAGTTGGCCATTAAAAATCTTACATCCTTATCTGAAAGCTCAATCTGAAGTCTGTCAAACAGACATGGTCTCTGTTGAAAACTAAGAAAATACAAAGAAAATTAAAAAGCTTCTATAACGTCAACACCCAGAAATAAATACTAGTAGCAATTGTGATGCTATTCCTTCAAGATTTCCTAATACCCCCTTTACAATCTTAAAGTACATATACAGTTTTGAAAATAAATCAATAATAAAACTTTAACTGTAATATGGAGAAAGAAAAAGTAATTTATAGTAAAATGGCATGAATTTCAATACATAAATGCTTGTACCTGCCAATACTAAATGTAAGAAATATATATTGGACTTTTGAAACTGATGTGTGGTTAACTTAGCAAGGATTTGATATTTGGAAGATACCTCTTCAGAATATGTTGAGGCATTCCAGTAAGAGAACTGGAATTTCTATGCAGGCTAATATCAGGATTATGTTAAAATTTTAAGTAAGTAATTCAAAAGAAATTTCTTTGAAACTCAGCTATAATGATAGTAAATCACAATTAGGTTTGCATTGTACATAAGTGGTAGATACTGGGATAGGAATAAAATATGAATACATGTTAAGAAGAGGGTTTTCTTTGATCTCTGTGCTTTTTGCTTAAGTGATATTGACACTAAGCTTCTCCTTGTCCCTCAGCTAAAGTATTAGAACATTCAAGTTTTATAAAAATACATAATAAAATGTATGCAGTTATCCCAAGCAGTTATCAAAAAGTATATCTTGCAAAACGTTTACAAAGCCAAAGATTAACAGTCTTAAAAGTATGTTGCTGTTGTGTATGGTTCCCTTTTTAGTTCATTCCTCCTGAGCATGTTGCCCACGGTGCTCATCATTGCTTTCTTACTGTACACCATACGGAGAGGGCCTGCTGGTATTGGTCGAACAGGCCGAGGGATGGGTGGACTCTTCAGTGTTGGAGAAACCACTGCCAAGGTCTTAAAGGATGAGATAGATGTGAAGTTCAAAGATGTGGCTGGCTGTGAGGAGGCCAAGCTAGAGATAATGGAATTTGTGAATTTCTTGAAAAACCCAAAGCAGTATCAAGACCTAGGAGCAAAAATCCCAAAGGTAAAATAAACTTTTAAGAAAATTATTTTCAACTCATTAACCAAAATCTTTTGAATTCTTTCTTAATCTCTGAAATTATAATTTTACAAAGTCTAATTATTACTCATTATAAAGTAGTTATTTTCCTCCTTCCTCTTTTTTTTTTTTTTTTTTTTAAGATTTTATTTAGTCTTAGAGATAGGAAGAGAGGGAGGGAAACATCAATGGGCTGCATCTCACAAATGCTCCAGCTGGACCTGGGCTGCAACCCAGGATTGGGAATTGAACCAGTGACCTCCGCTTTGTGGGACAAGATTCAACCAACTGAGCCACACCAGCCTCTATCCTAACTTTCTAGTCTTTGCTTAACTCGAGTCTTTTTAGGTTACGTGGTCTGTGTGCATGTGTGTTTTTGCATGTAGTAGGTAGAGTCCCAAAAGATTTGTGTTTTCTCCCCTTGAAAGCCTTCTTTGTGTTGCTTTCCTTCTTCCTCCAGTCTGATTTAGACACCCCACTTCTCAGCCATAGTGCCCTGTCATCACCCAGTTGTCCCTCCTTCAGTAGGTATGAATAAACACTCTGCTTAGGCTTGTCACTGAGATTCATGGCACAGCACTTGGTGGAGAAGAGCCAGACGGCACTAATTCTTGCCTTCTTCTCAGCAGATAGCCTTGTGACCACTGCTAAGTGATGGGCTGGCTTCACTGATCTTTGCACTCCCAGGACCTACCTCAGTCATGAACTAAATGAATCAAAAAATTTTAACTAATTCTTCTAAAAATCTATTAATAAAGTACTTTAAAGGAATCCTTTGTAAAAGGAACCATCATTTCCTTGATTTTATGTCCTACCTAAATGGATAAATAGCCATTTTTGTAATTTGCTATGAACTCACTTAAGGACCTGTACACATTGTATTTGAGCATTTCTATAACTTAAATAGTTATAATGTTTATGCAAACATACTTTTTCCTTTTTAAGTTTATCATATTAGGTTTTTTACTTCATTTGTGAAACTTCAAAGGGAAGAAAATAAGCAGAATGTAAATTGGGAATATGATGTTTGTGTCTCCTTGAATTATTTAAGTAAACACTAAAAACCTGGTAAAATAAGGGAAATATTTAACATTTCACATTCTGACCAAGTTTTTAAAAACAATATAGTCTCTAATAATCCTTTTCTTCCTTTTCTTACTAATATAAGAGTATTCTACCATACTTCAAATGTTTAAGAAATATTTAATGTATATCACTAAAATTTATCTAGTTTTATACCTAGGAATTATCTATGGATATGCAGTTCACTTTTCTGAAATCCTAGTTAAATATACTTTCTCTTTTTTGTATCTGAAGGGTGCCATTCTCACTGGTCCTCCAGGCACCGGGAAAACACTGCTAGCTAAGGCCACAGCTGGAGAAGCCAACGTTCCTTTCATCACTGTTAGTGGATCCGAGTTTTTAGAGATGTTCGTTGGTGTGGGTCCAGCTAGAGTAAGTCTTTGTTTTATTTTTTATTTTTTAAGATTTTCAAATTGTTTTACTTTTAGAGAGAGGGCAAGGGAGGGAGATAGGGAGGGAGAGAAACATCAGTATGTGAGAGGTACATGGATCAGTTGTGTATCGCTCACCTTCCACTGGTGATATGGCCTGCAACCCAGGCATGTGCCCTTACTGGGGATCAAACCAGCGACCTTTCGGTTCCCAGGCCGATGCTCAGTCCACTGAACCACACCAGCCAGGGTCTGTTGTTTTATTCTGGTGGTGCAGCTTCCTCCTCCTCCTGCTTTGTTCCTCTGAAATGGGGATTTAGTAAAGATGGCCCTGTGCCCTGGAATACTGCAGAGTGACTCCTTACCAGTCACTGACTTGAACACTCTTCCAGGGCAAAGCCTCAGTAAGGCCTATGACGTTACCCCACTTTCCCCACCCTGACCAACATTGCAGTCTGTTAATTAGATTCTCTTTTTGTTGTTGAGTAGTGAGAGCTCTTTATATATTCTGGATACTAACTCAGGTCAAGTATATGATTTACAAATATTTTTCTCCATTCTTTGAGTTGTCTTCACTTTCTTAATAGTGAAGCACCAGAGTTTCAAATTTTGAAAAAGTCCAGTGTACTTGTTCTTTTCT
The DNA here is from genome assembly GCA_004027475.1 of Anoura caudifer. NCBI lineage: Eukaryota > Metazoa > Chordata > Mammalia > Chiroptera > Phyllostomidae > Anoura > Anoura caudifer. The sequence continues at coordinate 25,827 of PVKU01008324.1, forward strand.
TATGTTGCTTGTGCTTTTAGTGCCAACTAAGACTCTTGCTGAATCAAGTTTGTAAATATTTACTCCTATGTTTTCTTCTAAGAGTTTTGTAGTTTTAGCTGTTTCCTTTAGATCTGTGATCCATTTCAAATTAATATGATCCATTTTGAGTAAATACGGTGTGGTATAAGGGTGTAGCTTCACTCTTCTACAGTCTATATCCAATTTTCCCAACACCATTTGTTAAAAAAGACTGTTCTTTCCCCATTAAATGATATTGGTATCCTTGACCATAGGTAGATGGATTTATTTCTGGACTCTCAATTCTACCTCACTGACCTATATGTTTATCTTTATACCAGTATCACTCCATCTTCATTATTGTTGTTTTGTAATAAGTTTTGAAATCAGGAAGTGTGAGTGTGGAATAATTTTTAAAGAAACACTTAAAGTTTTACTCTTGTGTATTTTCCCAGTGTCTAAGATGTTGACCTTTTATTTTTAAGCACTATAGAAATGCAGAGTGCCATCACAATTACTTTTCTAAATATCGGGATACAATTTATAATCAATAACAAAGTGTTGTGCTATCATTTGGCAGCATTGTTTTCTTTTTCAGTGGTAAGTAGAGTGATGATGATGGGTTTAACTATTATTGGCATCTTAAGATAGATGTACTATGATAGGTGGAGATGGTAGATTCATAAGGCTTTTGTAAGGCAGATAAGTCTTAGTAAAATAGGAAAGTATGGGGAAGTTTTTATAATGATGGGTCATGGAATCTAATATGGGCACAGAGGGAATTGAAGACCAGAAAGAAGCTATGGATGGAGGGAAAGCAATGGGCCTAATGGGATGGAGAACTAAAAAGTAGATGAATTGGTTGTGGAAGGTGCTTGAGTACATGGGCAGGCCGGATGGTCAGTGGGATGGATAGTCAGAGACTAGACTGCTTGAGGCTGGCTGTTTAGAGGGGACCATGGCAGTGCTTGTCATGTCAGAGTGGAGGGAATGGTGATTGAAGAGGTGGGTCAGGGAACTGAAAGACGAAGACCCACAGGAGTGTGGAAATCACTAGGAAAATTGTTCCTGGTTGGGGAGTAGGGAATTAGGCTAGTTGGACGACTACAATGCCTGCCATATGGCAGGAGCCTCAGTGCTCAGGGGGTTTTCCAGTGGAATTATTTTGGGGTGTGAAGTGGACCCCAGTCTCCAGCTGTTCTGGAGGGAAAGATGAAAAACCTTCTAGTTGAGAGCTTTGCATGGACAGCCAAATGTCAGTTTAGGCAAGGAGGTGAAATAATTATTATTCAGGGAAGAGCTTGAGAGGATGGAGGACCGTTGATTGCAGATCTGTAGTTCAGAGGGGAGGGCATACTGTATTAGAGGGAGATGAGTTACGTTAAGGGATGTGCTGAGAGCAATGTAGGCATAAATATTTCAGAAGTCCAGGCCTGGGAGGATGATGGGTTAGACTTGGACGTCAGGTGAGGGAAGTAAAAGGGATATGAGGCATAGGGAGTTTGTCTCTGGATCTCTCCATAGGGGTAGGTTGACAGAGTGAGACCCTGAACTCAGTCACTGATAGTGAGGCATGGGCAGAGCTGTTCTTCAGCCCACCTAAGCTAGCAGCCTGAGGGGCATGCTTTGTGGGAAGAGTGTGGGTGTAGGGGCCTCACAATTGCTCCTGTTGGCGCAGGGTGAGGGCAGGACACTGTCAGAGGCTCTGGGTTGATTGCTGGGTGGACTTGGGTGGGTCATGCCTTTACTTTCTGTGTAAGTGTTGCCTAGATCTTTTAGTAAGTCTCTGTTAATAATGGCCTCAGGCATGAAATGTGAATCTCAGAATAATTTGAACTTTTAAACTGGGAATATAAAGTTTACAGTGCTACTGTATTATCTTTTTGTAGGCTAAAGATATGTATTATTAATTTGATGCTATAAAAGTAGAAGATATTGTTAGTGCTTTATTACATATACAGTAATTTATGAGGTTATAAAAATAATATTTGCTCACCTTAAGTCAGTTACCCACAAAGTTACGTGCGACTTCACTTCTTTGCTACTTGTAACTTCTAAAATATTTACTGTACAGTGTTTAAACCAAAAAGATTCTTTCTGTGAGGCAGGAAACTTGATGTTTATTTTTTTTACTAAGAGGATAAATAATAATTCATTTGTCAAGTGACTCTAGTGTTTATGTTTTTGTCCAGGTTCGAGACTTATTTGCCCTCGCTCGGAAGAATGCCCCTTGCATTCTCTTCATTGATGAAATAGATGCCGTAGGAAGGAAGAGAGGAAGAGGCAATTTTGGAGGGCAGAGTGAACAGGAGAATACACTTAATCAATTGCTTGTGGAAATGGATGGTGAATATTCGAGTCTTTTGTATTTTAAACTACATTGTCTAATTGTTTTATATATTATATCTTAAAGGAAAATCCTTATGCTCATATTAACCCCCCCCCCAAAAAAAAAGCATTTCTAAAACAGCCTTTTAAATACTCTTTTATACCAGTGTAGATAATAGCAAAATATTCTTTCCTGGCAGCCTGCCATAACTGAATATTAGTGTTAAGATGATATTTGTACCTGGTGTTAAATAAGAGGAAAATTGGTGAAATGACTCAAAAGATTTGTAGTCTTATTCTCGAAGCTATTTATGATTCTGAAGCATCAGGAAGACCCATGTGTAACCACGTATGAATTTGACAAATCATGAATACTCTTTTACTAAGGGAGTTAGCAGTCTTTTTATGTTAGTTGGCTTTTCCTTTTATTTGAGAAAGCCAATCCTTAGGATGTGCCAGGTCCTTTGTGCTATAAGATATGTGGATGCTGTTGGGTGTTCAGAAAGGGGAGGCACAGTGACAAGTATTGGGCCAGCTTACATTACTGAGCGGGTATTGTATCCAGAATCAGAAGGTAGTGCTCCTTCTCCACTCTGGTGGTCAGTCCACATGTAGTACCACATGTTTAAATCAGAGAGCCATATTTGGGGGAAGAGCTCTTTCAGTACCAAGGTCCTGAAGGTACAGGCTCTGCAGCCATGGCCTTGACGTTTGAGAAATAGCCAATAAAACTGAGCAAGTTGACCTTGGAGAAGTGTTTGGAGGTGGAGGTTGAGATCTGTCTTTAAATACACAGTGGGCTATCCCATGGCCCAGGGAGTTTAGACACATCGTTTGCAAATTTAATCTTATTGATGATAAAACATTCTTTAAATTGATAACATAATCTGAATTTCTAGTTAAATAAATTAAAATCTTTGATCATTTGTCTTTAAAAAATTGATTCTTAAAATTATGACTAGTATTATCATTATGGACATATGCATAGTAAAAAATCATTTGTTACTTAAAACATTAGATGATAAATTGAAAAAAATATTAAGTAGCAGTGTATCTGTAGTGTTCATATGTTCTTCTCAGGTACATGGTTACTTTCTGCCTCATGTTCCTTAATAATGATTGTGTCTTTGGTATTGTCTTTTCAGGTTTTAACACAACAACAAATGTGGTCATTTTGGCAGGCACCAATCGACCAGATATCCTGGATCCTGCACTGATGAGACCAGGCCGCTTTGATAGGCAAATCTTCATTGGTAAGATGATAAAATGGTAAGTTCATTGAACTTAGTCCAGTTTTCATGAGGATGTCACTGTTTAACCATCACTTCTGTTTCCTTAAAAATAATTTCTCAAGGACCACCAGACATAAAAGGAAGAGCCTCTATTTTCAAAGTTCACCTCAGACCACTAAAACTGGACAGTACTTTGGAAAAGGAGAAACTGGCAAGAAAACTTGCATCCTTAACTCCAGGGTTTTCAGGTGAGTGGAACATAATCTGTTCTGTTTATAAGTCTTTTAAATCAATGATAGTTGCCAGGTACCAGTTCACTTTGTTACCTCTCATCTTGGGGCTTCCTGTGTATATATTTTTACTTTTTTATTGTGAGAAATTTCAGACATAGCAGAAGTTGAGAAAATCGTGTAATGAATTCCTTTGTACCCATTAGCTAGCTGTAGGAGCAATTCTTAATTTATATTCAACCTTATCTATACCTTCACCCTCTTCCCTCTGCCTCTGGATCATTTGTGACAGATGCCTTGACAACATAACATTTTATCCATAAATATTATAGAAAATATTTAGATTAAAAAAAAAACAATTTTGTTGAGATAAAATTAACATACCATCAAATTCACCTGTGTTTAGAGTACAATTCAGTAGTTTTTAGTATATTCAGTAAATACAGTTATGCAACCAGTCACTATAATTTAAAAACATGTTCATCACCCCAAAAGAATACATGAGCAGCTACTTCCTCCAGTTCTAGCCCTAGGTACCCCTAATCTAATCTACTTTTTGTCTATAGATTTTTCTATTTTAGTCTCTCATATAGATAGAATTGTATAACGTGGTCTTTTGTGCCTGGCTTCTCCCATGTAGCATAATGTTCTCAGTTCATCCGTGTTGTAGCATGTGTCAGGCTTTCATTTTTTATGGTTGAATAATACTCCATGGTATGGATATATGACATAACTACTTATCCATTTATCAGTTGATGGGCATTTGGTTATATCTGTCTTTTAGCTATTGTGCATAATGCTGCTATTAACATCCATGTACAGATTTTTATATGGACATATGTTTTCATTTGTCTTGGTTATATACTTAGAAGTGGAATTGCTGAATTACATTTTGAGGAACTGCCAAATTGTTTTCCACAGTGACTACACCATTTTGCATTCTCACCAGCAATGTATGAGGGTTCCAGTTTCTTCCACTTGTCAACACTTGTTGTTGTCTGTCTTTTTGACTGTAGCCATCCTAGTGGGTGTAAAGTGGTATCTCAAGGTTTTGATGTGTATTTTTCTAATGAATGGTGATGTTGAGCATCTTTTAAGGTGCTTATTCTGAGAATTTTTAAATATAAAATATGGTCCTTTCTTCCCATTCCCTATCTCCCTCTTCCAAACTCAAAATGAAATAAAAAAGAACATTCGAAAAGTACAAGGAGATTATAAGAAGTATATTGTGAGAGGAAGTAAATGTCTTAAATGTCTCAGGGTACCTAACTTTTTACTTGCTTTGTGTTTTTGGACTTGGCAATTTATAGCATTTTGCTACTTGTTGAACACATGCATTATGTTATAGTTTGTTTGCATTACCATAGACTTTGAAAAATTAATTCAAAGAAACTTATGGCTCTAGAAAGCATTTGGCAAGTTGTGAAGCTTTTGGTGTTTTAATGCACTAGGTTATTTTAATGCTTATTTTTTTATTATACTTCAGCATTTTGTGTAATAGCACATAAGTCACCTTCCTAGCAGAGTAGAACTAAGTTAAGTAATGGGCATGTTTAAATATTATCTTTGTTTGCTACTGTATGAGCGATATTGTATCTAAAGGTAAATATTTGCCTGTGATAATTTATTTACTACTAAAACTTGCCCCTCAGTATAAAGTGCCAGGATATTACCAGGCTCTTATTGAGTGCTAGAATATCTTAGGGTTATCCTGAATCAGACTGAATTAAATTTACATAAAACCCTAATCCAGTCTGCTGGTTGAGAGATTGACTATGGATTTAATTGTCCACAATGTGTGACTAATTAGTTTGAGTATGCGTATTTGGTGAGTGAGCTGTTCTGTATATTCATTTTGCAGGAGCTGATGTGGCTAATGTCTGTAATGAAGCTGCTTTGATTGCTGCGAGACACCTTTCAGATTCCATAAACCAGAAACACTTTGAACAAGCAATTGAACGGGTGATTGGTGGTAAGGCATCTGAATGTAACTCAAGTCACAAAGCTGAGAAGATGAATTTGAGGCCAGGGATTTCTGTTTTGGAAAGATCTAGAAGCAAAAAAAAAAAGTATATCTCCCTAGCCGTGGGGCTTACCATGCACCTGCTGTGTTCCTTTGGTGCTGCAACCCCCTTTCATCCCCTGGAGATGGATGATGTAGGATTTGGGTTAGTCTGAGATGGCAACTCACATGCTGCCTCACTCGCATGGGCAGCAAGCAGCGAGATGTCTTCCTCTGAACTATAACAATCTATTTTTTTTTGTAAATGCTCACAACCTTCCGATTTCCAAAAATGAATTAAAAGTGCTCTATGTTAAATATAGCTAATGGATAAACAGCTCTAATGACTATTTAACCAGGAAATGCTTGCCTCGCCAGCATGGTGGTGATGCACATAATTATTTTCCTTACTTTCTAGAGATCTTACAACTTAATACTCGTAGAAACATAATTAGCAATTCAAAAACTTGGGCATCCAAAGGAGAGAAGACTACAGTTAGGGCTGCACAGAGGAGGTGGAGTTTAAACTGGATTCACTGGACAGATGGGGTACTGTGTGACAGTGGCAGGAACAGAAGAAGACGCTTTGGAGATAGTGTTACATACACCCTGTGTTTCATAGAGGGAGAGTAAACTGGTCAGACTCAGGTTTCTGTGGGAAGTAAGACACAGCTGAAAAAGTTAAGTCCAGATTTTAGAAAGCCTTGAATATAAGCTCAAGGGCTTTTTAAATGTCCTGTGTAAAACTATACTTTCAGGGATCATTTCTATAGTTCACTACTAAAATTTCCTGTAGCCAATACTGAACAAATGTGAGTTGTTTTTTTTTTTCCTGAGCCACTGAGTAATATGATAATTAATATAGTTTAGGAAAATGATCTGTCTCTGAAGAAGAGAGAAGCATTTGGAGACAGAGAACTTTGCACTCATTTATGTGAGATGGCAAGCTTTAGCACAGGCCGTTCCGATGGAAATAGGCAAGAAAAGAGGACGACTTGACAGGCTATGGGAAGAATGGGGTTCTCTAATGCAGCTAGTTTGGCAGAAAATGAGATGTGCTGGGTTTGAGATGGAGCAGGGTGTTCATGTGGAATTCTAGAACACTACAGTGGTATAGACTGTGGTTCTTGGAGTGCGAAGGTGGGTAAGAGGACTCAGGGAGCAGGTGCCTTGTAGCGGGGGCAGGAACTCACCTAGTAGAGAGGTGAAATGTGAGTCAGTGAAGCCACCAAAGCTTATGCGCTTACGACCCAGAAGGTGCACACACAAATAAGACAAGGAAGAAGTACTGTCAAAGAAGATTCAGGAGGTTGGAGGAGAAAGGAGATAAGGACAAACACATATTTATTAAGGAAGAGTTGGCAGCAGGATCAAATGATGTGGGGATATGAGGGAGAATGACCTTTGGATTTGGCAGTGAGACTGTTCTTGGTGACTTTTGACATGACATTTTGAATTGAGGGGAGAGTATGAAGCCAGATTAATGGAGATTCCAGTGAGGTTCTAGAGCTATTATAGCAATGTGCTCAGTCTGGGTTAGGTTTTTGAATAACTATTGAATGAGTGAGTACCAACCACTTGTTCTAAAATTTGTTAATGAAAAGAAAAAAAATCTAAAATGACAGAGGTGTGGATGGAATTAAATGAAGTAAATCACTATAGAAATGTGAAAACTGCATATTTGTGCCTTTTTAAGTCAGGGGGATGCTATCAGTGTTTCGTACAAAGTGGGACTGTGAAAACAGGGCTGCCGGTAGGTAGAGTAGGAGGCCTCGCTCTGAGGCGGGTGGACACTTACCTGTTCACAGTTCAGCCACTGTAAACCAGCCATGGGTAGCCTTTGTTCTGTGATAATATACTGAAATGAAAAATTCCTATGAGAAACTACGGGGGAAATTTTGTTTTCTCAGGTAAGCAAGAACCGCTTATCTTTGTAAAACAAAGGGCTTGTTAACACACCCTCTATAACTTCCCACCATTGCATATACTTTGCACCTGTGGTATACACATACTTGTCTTATGTGGTATCATTGGTAACATACTACTCTCTCTCTCTCTTTAAATCTTCTAGACTCCTTAATATGTTGTCAGTTGATAAATTCTCTCAGATGAGTTATCTTGAACACAACAAAACTACTTTTGTCAAGGTGTGATGAATTGTATTAGTATAAACCGTGTCATTGGTTCCTACGTTACAAAGGTGCATATGAGGTTCAGCATCGACCTTCAGCCAGGCCAGAGAAGAATTGTGCATAGATTAAGGGCCCTTCAGCTCTGTAGTTGACATACAGGCCCAGCACAGGTTTCTTGGGGTTTGTCTTCTCTGGTCTACCCTGCTGCTCCTTTGTCTAGCTCTTAGAACCCCCTTGGGCTGTTTGTTGGGTATGCTGAGTGCTGCAGCATTGGCTTAACTGACTCAGTATTTCCAGATCTTTAGTCCTTCCTCTGATCATTGTCTACCTTCTGTCAAGAAGAGAGAGCAGGCAGTCTACCATGGCAGGCATCATTGCTTTCCCAATGCTTGGTAATTCTGAATACCTAGACTGAGCTCTTTCCAGACTCTGTTTTCTATGAATTGTGTGTGTGTATGTATTTTTTTAAAGATTTTATTTATTTGTTTTTAGACAGAGAGGAAGGGAGGAGGAAGGGAGGGAGAAAAAAAGTGTGTGGTTGGCCTCTTATGCTCCCCCTACTGAGGACCTGGCCCATAAGCCAGGCATGTGCCATGACTGGGAATCAAACTGGCAACCCTTTGGTTCGCAGGCTGGCACTCAATCCGCTGAGCCACACCAGCCACGGTGAATTATATATGTTTTAAGTTGACTTAAATGCTGAATTTAATTTGTTGTTTCTGTTTATATCCCAAAATAATATATGTGGCCCAAAAGAGTGGGAAGGTTAGGGGGAAAGTATGCCTTGGGATAGGGGTAATGAATGCATTTTGCTGTAGTTGGGTCTGTTTTGAAGTTGATCCTTTACTTTTATTCTGACTTTGATCATTTTTGGATTGTCAAAGCACACTAATCTCTAAATCACCTTTTAGGTAAGGCACTGTATAGTATTGGATAACTGTCTTTTCTATGTCAGTGTCACTAATGCAGCGGTGTTGGTTTTTTGTTTTTTGTCAGGCTTAGAGAAAAAAACCCAAGTTCTGCAGCCTGAAGAGAAGAAAACTGTGGCATACCATGAGGCAGGTCATGCAGTTGCTGGCTGGTATCTGGAACATGCAGACCCACTTCTAAAGGTAAAGCAGGTTATGTTGAACAGTAGGCAAGCCAGGTGATTGTGTGAGGAATTACTTGAGGAGAAGATTGTACTCCCTCAAAGGATAAATAGATGAGATGTTTAAATTTAAAGAAATTTAGCAGAAACATCTGGTAATAACAGTAGGATAAAGTGGTTACAACCCTCCCATGGATACGCTACAAAGTTTTGGAAAGAAAACTACATTGAAAGGGACTGAAAAGTTTCCCAAAGCAGACAAAACCTGAGGAGAGTTTACTTTCAAAAAGTAACAGCTGCAGTGAGTTAGAATTGGGTGCTCGTGGCTTTCTTGCCTGAGAACTTCCACAGCCAGAGGTGGGAAATCCTGGACATACAAGGTGGCAGAGGAGGAAGTTTAGGATATGAAGAAAAGTGGAAATTTAACAAGAAAATCCTGGAACCAAGAAAGCTAAGAAGGGTGAGACCCAAAACCAAGTAGAAACTGCCCAACTTCTTGGCTGACTACTAAACTGTGCACACAAAGGGATATCCCAGGGAACCTGGGAAAGTAAAAGTAAACAGAGACCAAAAAGACAGGGGTGCACCAAGTGAGATTGTTAAATTTTCTGCATTTTCAACTGAGTGTATTCCCAAACTGGTGCAGCACGGATGACAGGAAGCAGCATAACTGACTTGTTTTATTAGGACAATGGGAAATTTAGGGGGGTCCACTGAAGTAAGGGGACCACAGAGGAGACAGCCTAAAAATGTACTCAAAACATTTTAAATAATCTGAAAAAAAAAGCCACTAGAGCTAGTAAGTTAGCAAGGTTGCAGAATTTAAGATCCATATACAGAGATCAATTGTATTTCTATATATAGCAATGAACAACTGGAAGAGGAAATTTTAATAATCCAGATTTATTTACAATAGCATCCAAAACATGAAATGCATAGGAATGAATTTATCAAAATATAGGATCAGACAGAAGTAGATTTACAGTTTGTGAAACAGTTTATTCTTTTATTTATTATCATATTATTTTCCATACGAACAACAGTAAACCTACTTTTGCCCCACCCTGTTTTTATAGGACCTGTGCATTGAATTATTAAGACCTAAATAAAAGTAGAGATACACCATGTTCATGGAATGTTGTGATGTCATTTCTTCCTGAATTGTTCTGACATTTCAGGTGCAGTCTCTATCATAATCATAGCAGATTTTTTTGTAGAAATTGACATGGAATTTATATGGAATTGCAGCTATCAACTAGAATAGTTAATTAAGTTGAAGGGATTACACTAACCGATTTTAGACTTTGTATACAGCTACAGTAATGAAGACTAGTATTGGTGAGAGGACTAACACATAGACCAGTGAGATGGAATAGAGTCTAGAAGATGACCTTCACAATAATTGATTATTTGATTTTTTTTAACAGAGATACCAAGGTAATTGCAGATGGGGAGGATTGTCTTAAGTGGTTCTGGTAGCTCAATGTTTATATGAAAAAAGTAATCGTTGACCCTTATGTCATATGCAAAAAAATAATTTGAAAATAGGTCATAAAAGCTAAAGCTGTAACACTTCTAGAAGAAAACTTAGGAAAAAATCTTTGTAACTTTGGGTAGCCAGAAATTTTTGAAGACACAGAAACCATGAACTACAAAAACAGTTGATAAGTAGGATCTTATCAAAATTAAAAACTGTTTGTGTTTGGAAGACACCATTAAGAAAATGAAAGGCAAGCCACATACTCTGAAAATATTTGCAATACACACATATGAAAAAGGACTTGTATCTAGAATATACAAAGAACTCTTAAAACTCAATAATAACAAAACAAGCAACTTAGTAAAACCCAGTAAATGGCAAAAGACTATTTCACAAAAGGTGGTATATGAATAGACAGTAAACACATGAAATACCCAATATTATTAGTCATCAGTGAAATGCAAATTAAACCATAAAGAAATTCTGAATGGTTAAAATGTTAATCCTGGTCCTTAGGGTTGGTAAGAATGTGGAGCAACTGGAATTCTCATACATTGCTGATAGACATGTGAAATGGTCATTTTGAGGAACAAGGTAGCAGTTTCTTGTAAATGCTTCCATATGACCAAAGATCCCCTCATAGATATTTACCAAGACAAATGAAAACATAATGTCCATGCAGAGACTTTTATTACTTTATAAATAATAGCAGTAAACTGGGAACAACCCTGATATCACTTAAGAATGAAATGTGTATTTGAAATGTTAATATAATGGAGTGCTACACAACAGTAAAAATGAACCAACTATTAATACACACAGCAATGGAGGCGAGTCCCAGAAACCAAGAGGGAAACCAATGAAGTACATACTATATGATTCCATTTATATGCAATTCTAGAAATTGTAACTAATCCATAGGGGCTAAAAGTATATCTGCAGTTGCCTGGGGGTAGGGGGAGGGTTGACTACAAAGGGAAACCAGGGAACTTTTGAGGATGAAGAGAATATTTTGTCTCTTCATAGTGGTAGAGAGTTAAATTTTTCAAAACGCATTGATCTTAAAATAGCTGAATCCAGAACAAGTCTTTGTACAATTGCATGTTATTAACTCATACCTGTAAATAAACAAGCAGCCCCATCTGTTGTGTGGGGATGTGTTCTCCCCAGACCACAGAGATTCATGTTTTACATGTTAGTATTCAAGCGTAAATTAAAAGGGGCTCCCCCAATGTTTTGGAAACTGAAGAGTTGTTTAAAATAAATAAAAGTGCATCCAGCATAAAAAAAGCAGCACATTGAACTATACACTTTAAATGGTTGCATTCTTTTATATATATGTAAATTCATCCCTTAATAAAGTGGATTTTTTTTCCAAAATTAAAGGAATTTATTAATTTGCAAAAAGAGGACTAGAAAAGAAAATGAAGCTGATCATCAAGGTCTGCCTTAGCCCCCTGTCCTGTAAAGGAGGGTGTTGCGGTGGCCAGCAGTCATGTCGAATGGAGCCTTCACTGTATCTAAGCTCTCAGGAGATGTCACCACTCAGTCAAGATGTCTTGACTCAAAAAGATTTGATAGTCTTTTTGTCAAGACTGAATAATTTCAACTGAGTTTTATAAAAAGACAAATACTTCCTAGAACTCTAAGGTGAAGTTGTCCTAAGAGAAATATTTTTCCTGAACAGTCACTTCTCCTAGATCTCATCTAGCTGATGGATTGCCCAGCTGGTGCTTATTTTTCATAAGGGAGTTTATCTGTAAATACTGTGATCAAGTCTATATTTGGTGGTGTAATCTCCAACAGTCCTATGTTTTGTACTTGCCAGGTGTCCATCATCCCAAGGGGCAAGGGACTGGGTTATGCTCAGTATTTACCCAAAGAACAATACTTGTACACCAAAGAGCAGCTCTTGGATAGGATGTGCATGACTCTAGGTGGCCGAGTGTCAGAAGAAATCTTCTTTGGAAGAATTACAACTGGCGCTCAAGATGACTTGAGGAAAGTGACTCAGAGTGCATATGCCCAAGTGAGTATGAGATAAAGTGTTTCTTCCTCACATTTGAGCAATGGACATTCATTCATGAATGGTCCTGAAACAGTACTACTGTGTGACTGGTTTAGGCTTTTCAGGCAAGGATTATTTCTTAAATCCATTTTAAAACAATCAAAACTTAAGTAATGACTTCTTTGGGCACTCCTGTTACTCATATGTCAGCTCTTCTGGGTCTGTCACTTTCTCAAAATCTTTTTATGCCTCACGTAAAAGTTTTTTTCTTACTGTCAACTTTTACCTTTTATTTCTTAGGGCATTATTTGTTGTGTTTGCATGCTCTTGTGCTGTTTGTAGCTTCATCTTTATTTTTAAAATAATTTTTTTCTTTTACATCTTTTTTCTGTGTTCTAGGACCTCATTTGAGTTTTCCTGATTCTGATTTTTGTTACTCATTCATATTTTCTGTAATTTTCCTGATTTCTTTCAGCTTATTTTGAAGGAGTAGGCTGCAGTTTTCTTCTTTTTTAAAAATCAGGTGAAATTTATTTGCAGACAGATATTAATTACCTTGAAATGTATAAACTCTCTTTTTATTACTTACCTTCCTAAGTAGAATTTTTTAGTATTTTTTATTGATTATGCTATTACAGTTTTCCCAATTTTTTCTCCCTCTCTCCCCCCTCCACCCTGACCCCCAACCCTCCAGCATTCCCCCCACCTTAGTTCATGTCCATAGGTTGTACATGTAAGTTCTTTGAGTCCTCTGTTTCCTATACCATTTTTTATCTCTCCCCATCTATTTTAAGCCTACCAGTTATGCTTCTTCCCTGGTACCTTTTCACCCATTCTCCTTCCTATCCCTTCCCACTGATAAGATAACCCTCCATGTGATCTCCATTTCTGTCATTCTGTTCCTATTCTAGTTGTTTGCTTAGTTTGTTTTTGTTTTTTAGGTTCAGTTGTTGATAGTTGTGAGTTTGCTGTCTTTTTACTGTTCATATTTTTTATCTTCTTTTTCTTAGATAAGTCTCTTTAACATTTCATATAATAAGGGCTTGGTAATGATGAACTCCTTTAACTTGACCTTATCTGCGAAGTGCTTTATCTGGTCTCCCATTCTAAATGAAAGCTTTGGTGGATAGAACAATCTTGGATGTAGGTCCTTGTCTTTCCTGACTTCAAATACTTTCCAGCCCCTTCCTGCCTGTAAGGTTTCTTTTGAGAAATCAGCTGATAGCCTTATGGGCACTCCTTTGTAAGTAACTCTTTCCTTCCCTCTTGCTGCCTTTAAGATGGTCTCTCTGTCTTTAATCTTGGGTAATTTAATGATGATGTGCCTTGGTGTGTTCCTCTTTGGGACTCTCTGAGCTTCCTGGACTTCCTGAAAATCTATTTCCATCTCCAGATTGGGGAAGTTTTCCTTCACTATTTGTTCAAATAAATTTTCAATTTCTTGCTCTTGTTCTTCTCTTTCTGCCATCCCTATAATTCGGATATTGGAATGTTTCAGGTTGTCCCAGAGATTCCTCAGCCTCTCTTCATTTTTTTGGATTCTTGTTTCTTCATTCTGTTCCAGTTGGATGTTTATTTCTTCCTTTTGTTCCAAATCGTTGCTTTGAGTCCTTGTTTCCTTCCTGTCACTATTCATTCCCTGAATATTTTGCTTTATGTCATTTTGGGTATCATTGTTTTTTCCTTTTTCAACCAAGCTCTGTCAGATCTGTGAGCATTTTGATTACCAGGACTTTAAATTCTCCATCAGATAGGTTGGCTCTGTCCTCATCATTTAGTTCTGTTTCTGAGGTTATGCTCTGTTCTTCCATTTGGGCCATATTTCTTTGTCTTGGCACACCTGAGAAGTTGTAGCAGGGTGGGGCCTTAGGAATTCACTGGGGCAGGGCAACCCTCTGCTGCTGCGCTGCCAGTGGGGGAGGGGCCGGAGAGGAGCAGTGCAGCTCACCTGCATATCCCTAGTGCACTTTCCGACGGACTCTTGTGTGAGACTGAGAGTTTCTCCCACTGTGGTGGCCCATATCAACTCTGAGTCTCAGTTTCCCCTTAAGTCAGCCCCGCCAGTGCAGCCTGCGCAGTCCATTGCCATGCCACAGCCAGCCCCGTCCCCAAGGTCTGCTGACTTCCTGCAGTTTTTCTCCCCTAGCTGTACCTCACAGTCAGTGGCCTTACCGGTCTGGTTGTTCAGATTGATTTTCTTTAATTCATTGGTTGTTGGAGTGCTATGCAGTTTGATTTTTCTGGAGCTTCTGGTTGTTTGTTGATTTTAGATGGGTGGTTATCCTCCTTTAGGTTGTGCGAGTAAAGGAAGGGTTTCTACCTATGCCTCCATCTTTGCTGGAACTCCTTCATCTCTTTTATGAACATGTCTTTCCACCTTGCTTTCCTTACCTATGGAGACATTATTCTGCTTATTTTTTTTCCATAATAACTTCCTAAGTGATTTTTCTATTGCCCATTTTTACATGAAATTTGTTTTCCTGACCTCTTAGGAAAGAGGAAGATTGGGACTGCTTTTCTAGTTTTTTAGCTTTAGAATTCCCTTTTCTGTTATTTTCATGAAGTTTTAAAAAACATGGCTTCCTACTTTCTGAGTTCTAGCTCTGTTCTTGCCCCCCACTTTTATCTGGCCTTCTCTTTTCTAGTCAGTTTGGATTTTACTTTCAGAAGCAGTAGCTTCTTCTTTTTGTTTTATTTAAATATATTGGGGTGACATTGGCTAATAAGACTATATAGGTTTCAAATGTACATTACTATGATACAAGATCTCTGTATTGCGTTGCGGGCCCAGCACCTGAAGTCAGATCATCTTCTGTCACCATGTGTTTGGCCCTCTTTTATCCTTTACTACCCTCGACCCCCTTCCCTCTGGTAACCACCATAGTTGTCTGTGTCTGTGAGTTTCAGTCTTATATTCCACACATGAGTGAAGTCTTATGGTTCTTAGCTTTTTCTGATTTATTTAGCTTAGCATAATATTCTCAAGGTCCCTCCATGTTGTTGCAAATGGCAGTATTTTATTTTGTGGCTGAGCAGTATTTCATCTTTTCTTATGGCTGGGTAGTACGTAGGTACCACATCCTCTTTATCCAGTCCTCTGTTGAAGGACACTTCATTTTGGCCACTGCAAATCATGCTGCAGTGAACGTAGGGTTATATATATCTTTGCGAATGTTTTCAAATTTTTCAGGTAGATAGCAGAATAGGGGTTGCTGGGTCATATGGTAACTCTATGCTTAATTTTTTGAGGAATCTCCATACTGTTTTTAATAGTGGCTGTAAGTCTGCATTCCCACCAGCAGTGAATGAGAGTTCCTTTTCTCCACAACCTCTCCAACACTTGTTTTTGCTTGTCTTGTTGATAATCCAGAAGCTTCTTAATGTAAGGCTTATTTCGGTTAGCTATGGCCCAGACTGTGCCAGCCTCTTCACAGTCTCCTAGCCCCATGGACTCAGAACAGAAAAATGAAAACACCTGTGCCTTCCAGAGTTGGTTGTTTTCAAGATGATGTGATGCTCTTTGTAGGAAGAGCCTGGAAGGTTTGAGGTTCTTACTCTTAGATCTGTCAGAAGCTTTTTGCTTCTTTTCTACTTCCCCTTATGCAGAGGATAGAGTCATGCAGGTATTATAGCTGTTGAGATTTGTCCCCACCTGTTTCTCACCTGATTTTGTTGTAGATGTTGTCTGTGGGCTTCTGGTCTTGTATTCCTCATTGAGGAATTTGAGACACTATTCATTGCTGCTTATATCTACACAGAACACCCTTGTCCACTCAGCCTACTCAAGACTGCCGTATAGATTTTGCCAGGTTAAAGAGAAGTGTTACAGTGAAGTGTGTGGAGTTAATGTCATTGTAAAGACTGGCGTTTTATAAAAATGTGTTAGCCTGTCACCAAAAATGGATGTATACTACTAATGATGTACTTTTTTTCAGATTGTCCAGTTTGGCATGAATGAAAAGGTTGGGCAAATCTCCTTTGACCTCCCACGTCAGGGTGACATGGTATTAGAGAAACCTTATAGTGAAGCCACTGCAAGACTGATAGATGACGAAGTACGAATACTTATTAATGATGCTTATAAAAGAACAGTAGCTCTTCTCACAGAGAGGAAGGCTGACGTAGAGAAGGTAGGTGCCAGTTGTGCAAATCATTCTATACACAGTTTTGCAGACAAAGTTTAAAGTGATGATGTACTCTTTTGCTTGTTTATAGACATCAGCATTTCTTGTATTTGGCTAACTTTTGGATTCCTTCCTTCACTCTGATGCTTCTGTGTCTGTTTTGTCACTGTGACATGGTAAAAATATGATGGTGAGCAAAACCAGGAATGATCCTGGCTGTTGTGGCTCTTAAGGATATGAGTGATGGATTAATGAAGTCTATTATCAACTACCCAATGAACAATTTAATCTACATTCTTCCCCACCAAGTATTTTTTTTCCACCAAGTATTTTACCAATACAGTAAATCCTTACTTAATGTTGTTGATAGTTTCTGCAACCTTAAGTGAAATGACGTATAATAAAACCAGTTTTACCATAGGCTAATTGATATAAACAAGAATTAAGTTCCTATGGCCTCTTGTCACTGTTGTAACAAAACAGTGCTGAACAAAACAAAGTTATTCAAGGTTCTGCTGCATTCCTAAATATGGAGCACAGTGGACTGGTAGAAATTTACCATTGTTTTTCACCTCCAGAATTACAAATGAAAGGGCACATAAAAGAATTAGCCAAACTTATAAGTGGAAGTCAGCACACAAAAACTACATTGGCTTAATTATGAGCATCTATGAGTAAATCTGCTTTGTGATTTTCATTGTTGTACCTTATTTGAATAGCACCTGCAAAAGTAGCAGATCCTTTTTGAATTCAGTGGATTTCTTGCATCCAATACACTCTTAATTTTCAAATCCATTGCAACCAAAATTAGAATTTTTTTGTTTTTTGAACATCCCACACTCGAATGGGAAAAACACAAATGAAAAAGCCTTATAAAGGATTGACATAGATAAAAGAATATTCTAAAGGAGGCTATTCATAAGCAAGTCTTCCAAAAAGCCTCCTGTGAACCTGCCTTGTGCCGTGTAATTCTAAAAATCCATGAAGTCTTCTCAGAAAAGTACACAGTGTAACTGGGGAGAGAGCTAGTGTATGAGAAACACTGGAAAGCATACAGCAGTAGCTCCAAGTAAGGAAAGACCAGACTAGTCAGAGAAGGCTTTACATAGAACACAGGGCTTACACTTGAGCTTGAAGGATAGTCAGGTTAAAGTCAATGGGAAAGAAAGGAGCTCTCAGTGTGGAGACTTGAGCAGAGAAGCGTTTGGGGAGGAGGGCAGGATTGGGTTGGCCTGCCTCGATCAGATAGGTAATGGGGGGAAGGAGGACTGCAGTCCTCAAGAGCTGGTTAGAAAACTTAGAAACACAATTATAGGAATAAAAGTGACTTTTAGAATAGTCTGATCCAACCCCCTTTTTTTATGGTAGGGAGTCTTTAAAAAAATCTTGAGTGGAAGTGATTCAAGTTCACCATTTGAAAGGAGAGAGTGGCAGCAGTGGGCCACTGCCAGTGGGGTGGAGGAGAGTAGGAGAGACCGCTGAGAGCTCTTGCAGGCATGTGTTGACATCTCTGAGATGTGCTGGTGGTGGCAGATCTAAAACAACGAGAGATTCTCAGATACTTAGAGAATGAATGGGAGGAAGGCTCTTGGGATGGCTCTAGGACTCCTCCTAGTGGCAGACACAGCCTGGGATGGGGGAAGGATTCAGTCTTGACACCCAGAAGGGCGCGAGCAGTGGGCATTTGCAAGTGGTATATGGATAGGAGGTCTAGGCCACACATAGGGTTTATTGGTTATCCCCCTTCAATTGTTGAAAAGAAGAAATGAGTTGTAAAAGACAGTAGAGGGTGGAAGGGCTCAACCGAGATGAGAGAATAGTGTGTGAGTACAGGGAGTCCACATTCATGCCATACATGCTCAAATCGGTCCTGGAAATTATACCTGGTTATCTACCCTTCCATGTGTGTAGTACATGTCCTGACAATGGTAACAAAGAAATAAATGTTTGTGAAGGGAAAATTAGTTCAACAGAGTGAGGATCCTGAAACACCACAGAGTTCTGAGATTCTGCCTGGTCCATCAGAGAATATTAAATATTTAAGAATAACACGTGCCAGCCAGGAACCATCAAGAGGAAAGGTGCCTGCTCTGACTGATGTGGCTCAGTTGGTTGGGTGTCATCCTGCAAAGCGAAAGGTCGCTGATTTGATTCCTGGTCAGGGCACATGCCTGGGTTGCTGGTTCACCCCTGGTTGGGGTGCATGTGGGAGGCAGCCCATTGATCCATGTTTCTTTCTCACATTGGCATTTCTCTCCCTCTCTTCTACCTCCCTTCCCTTCTCTCTAAAAATAAATGAATAAAATTTTTTTAAAAATCAGAGGAGAGGTGGCTGGAGCCTTTGCTGCTATGGCTAGTGCCTTCCAAATTCTGGGCCTCAGTTTATTCATCTATGGGCTAAGGAGTTGGACAATTTGATCTCTAAGGGAAAGCTTTAGGAGAATAATAGTAATAAGCTAGCATTCACGTAATATCTTATGCATGTCAGGTACTGCCTATGACATATTTTTTCTTAAAACATCCTGAAACCTCAATAAGTCACTACATTATTATCCCCATTTTACAGATAGAGAAACTAATACATAAAGAAACAATGTTGCTTACCTTTGCTTAAGGTTATCAGGTGGTTGGTAAGTGTCAGGACCAGGATTTGGACCCAGATGTCCTGTCTGCAGAGCCCTTGTCATTAACTTCTAATGAAGCCTGTGCTGTCAGTGTGGCTAATCTGAATTGAGATGTACTGTGTGCATAAAATGCACACTGGGTTTTGAAGACTTAGTATGAAAAAAAGAATGTAAAATATATCAACTATTCTTAATAAAATTATATACTGATATGACAGTATTTTTGATATATTAAGTTAAATAAAATACATTATCACAACTTAAATGGTTAGCCGCAATTGTGTAAATAGGCAAATTTGAGAAATAAAGATGGTCTAAGAAGAAATCCTAAACCTTTTATTTCTTCATTTCTTACATACCCAATATATTTAAAAGTTAGGCTGTTTTAGTATTCTGGTTATATTTTTTAAAGAGTTTTTATCTCTTGAAGATACAGACAAAAGTATATGTGGATAAAATGAGACATCTGGGATTTTCTTTAAAATAAACCAGGGAGTCAGTGAAATAAAAATGTCTCTAAATGGATAACTATTGATAGTGGTTATGTGAGGATTAGTTACCCATTTTTTCTACCTTTGTTCATATTTTAAATATTCCCTAATAAACTTTTTAAAAATTTAAAGATAGCAGAAAATTGTTCTTTTTTTAAATTTGGAATCTTTAGAAACATCATTTAATGTAAACTATAGAATGTTAAATTTCTTAGGAAGTTACCTACTAATCTACTTTATGGGATCAGTTTACAGTGTAATCCATTTGGTTCTCCTTGAAAGGGTCAGGTGCTCTAACCTAACCACTCTTCCTTGCTCCCTTGACACCGTCACTCACTCCCATGCATGTAGTTGGTTAGGTGTCCCCTTTCTGGTGGCCTGTTAAAATATGTAGTGTCAAATTTGTGATTCAACCATACAAATGAATAGAACTTCAAGATGCATATTTTCATATTAACTTTCCTGATTTCATTTTTCTATCTTTGCCCTTGTTTGTCTTTATTATTTTTGGACTAACTTTTAAAATTTCCTGCTCACTTTATTTCTGTCCTTTGCCCCAACACCCCCCACCACTTACTTATGTACCCTTCCAGAATTTCTTCATGTGTATATATATACACACGCATAAAAAGATATATTTTCCTGTGTTCACTTTGGCAGCACATGTACTAAAATTGGGATGACGACAAGAGATTAGCATGGCCCCTGTGCAAGGATGGCATGCAGATTTGTGACGTGTTCCTTCCATATTTTTTTTCACAAAGCTGTTCATTTATATAGAAACCAATTTTTAGAAAATGGAATTTTAAAACACTATATAAATGGGATATAAGAATAGCAAGGAAAATAAAACCAGATAAGCATAGTAGATCAAAACAACCTAATTAAGCAAATTGAATTACAAAATATAATGAACTAAAAGAAAAGATGTTTAAAAAAAGTAATGTAACCACATTTACACAGGTCTCTGTCTAAATCTAATGAAATGAGGAAATATGCAAAAAAGAATGGGAAAATATAATTTTTCAAAAATAGTGCAGGCAGCAGTATCTAAATTATAATGTCATCCTATATAAACCTAAATGGATGCAGACATGCTTATGAAAACGATGTAAGCAGTCTTTAGTTGAATGAAAAAAAATGTGTTCCACAGAGGGCAGAAGATGATTACTATTTAAAAGTAGGTCTGGACTTCTGGCCAAGATGGAGGCATAGGTAGACAAACTGTGCCTCCTTGCACAACCAAAATTAAGGACAACAAAAATTTAGAAACAAACAAAAAACAACCAGAACTGACAGAAAATTGAACTGTAAGGAAGTCCAACAACCATTCATCCAGACCAGTAAGAGGGTAGAGTCGGCAGCTGGTGGAGAGGGGTCTCGGCAGAAAAAAGCGGTGGTTGGCAGTCCTGGGCATGGGGTGGCAACAGGCAGACCCAGTGAGGTGTGCAAAGTGGCTGGCTGACCGTGGACACACATTTGCGCACAGACAAACCAGGTGAAAACGAGGATCAAGACAGACCTTGCAACCCAGGGCCCAGCACCAGGAAATAAAGCCTAAAAGCACGGATTGAAAACACCTGTGGAGGTTGACATGCCGGGAGGGACTGCCAGCCTCACAGGAGACCCACAGGGTCCTAGAATGTACACAAGCCCACCCACCCAGGAACCAGCACCAGAAGGGCCCAATTTGCTTGTGGAAAGCAGTGGAAGGGACTGAAATATGAGAGAGAGTGCGGAGCAAGCACCATTGTTCCCTCTCTGACCCCGCCTCCACATACAGTGTCAACAACCCAGTGACTGGGTTGCCCTGCCCTGGTGAACACCTAAGGCTCCTCCCCTCAGTACATAACAGGCGCAACCAGACCCCCCACCCACCAAAAAAATGGCTCAAACAGAAGAACAGATCAAGGTCCCACAGCCAATACATCTAAGCAAACAAGAGATATCGCCAACCTATCAGATGTACAGTTCAAAGCACTGGTGATCAGGATGCTCACAGAATTGGTTGATTTTAGTTGCAAATTAGATGAAAAAATGAAGGCTATGCTAAGTGAAATGAAGGAAAATGCACAGGGAACCAATAGTGATGGGAGGAAAACTGGGACTCGACTCAATGGAGTGGACTGGAAGGAAGGAAGAAACAACCAAACAAAAGAATGAAGAAACAAGAATTCAAAAAAATGAGAGGCTTAGGAACCTCCAGGACATCTTGAAACGTTCCAACATCCGAATTATAGGGGTACCAGAAGGGGAAGAGGAAGAGCAACAAGTGGAAAACTTATTT
The DNA here is from genome assembly GCA_004027475.1 of Anoura caudifer. Taxonomy (NCBI): domain Eukaryota; kingdom Metazoa; phylum Chordata; class Mammalia; order Chiroptera; family Phyllostomidae; genus Anoura; species Anoura caudifer. The sequence continues at coordinate 47,855 of PVKU01008324.1, forward strand.
GAACAAATAAGAAAGGAGAACTTCCCCAATCTGGCAAAGGAAATAGACTTCCAGGAAGTCCAGGAAGCTCAGAGAATCCCAAAGAAGTTGGACCCAAGGAGGAACACACCAAGGCACATCGTAATTACATTAGCCAAGATTCAAATGAAGGAGAGAATTCTTGATGCAGCAAGGGATAAGGGGACAGTCACCTACAAAGGAGTTCCCATCAGACTGTGAGCTGATTTCTCAAAAGAGACCCTACAGGCAAGAAGGGGCTGGAAAGAAGTATTCCAAGTCATGAAAATCAAGGACCTACATCCAAGATTGCTCTGTCCAGCAAAGCTTTCGTTTAGAATGGAAGGGAAGATAAAGCGCTTCTCAGATAAGGTCAAGTTAAAGGAGTTCATCATCACCAAGCCCTTATTATATGAAATGTTAAAGGGACTTGTCTAAGAAAAAGAAGATAAAAAATATGACAGTAAAAAGGTAGCAAACTCACAGATATTAACAACATCTAAAACAAAAGCAAACTAAGCAAACACTAGAACAGGAGCAGACCACAGAAATGGAGATCACATGGAGGGTTATCAACAGTGGGAGGAGGAGAGAGGGGGAGAAGGTACAGAGAATAAGTAGCACAGACGGTGGGTAGAAAATGGGGGGGCAAGAATAGTGTGGGAAATGTAGAAGCTAAAGAACTTAAGACACATGGACGTGAACTGAAGGGGGAATGTGGGTGGGAGAGCATGTGCAGGGTGGAGGGGAATGAAGGGGGGGAATGGGACAACTGTAATAGCATAATCAATGAAATATATTTTTTAAAAAGTAGATCTATTTTAAAAGGTAGCAGTAAGGAAAAACACGGGAAATAAGATGGCAGCACATATAAAAATTGGTTTATCACTAAAAGATATATTTCCCTCTTAAAAAGCAAATCAGCATATTATAGACATTATGCATCTCACTTTTCTCATGGAATAGGTGCATAATTGTTCATTGTGTGGGTATACCAAATGTATTTAGTGACTCCCTTACTGATGGACATTTGCTTTTCTAGTATTTTGTACATCTTACTCCAAAATTATGTGACCTTATGTATATCTTTTTCAGTGGTTTTAAACCCCTTTGAGGATGGGGTTGGATATAAATAAAAACATTAACTTTGAGTAGACTTTGCCGAGTAGCTATTTAATAGGAACTGTTTGTGTTTCAGGTTGCTCTTCTGTTATTAGAAAAAGAAGTATTAGATAAGAGTGATATGATTGAACTTTTGGGCCCCAGACCATTTGCGGAAAAATCTACCTATGAAGAATTTGTGGAAGGCACTGGCAGCTTGGATGAGGACACTTCACTTCCAGAGGGCTTGAAAGACTGGAACAAAGAGCTAGAAAAGGAGAAAGAGGAGTCCCCAGATAAGAAAATCACCAATCAGATCCGAGGAGGGAGGCCGTTTTAGCTTGTATTGTGGTTTCAGTTTGCAGGTTATTTCAACTCTGGCTTTCTCAAAAGAATGGGAGCGCTGCTAAGTTGATTTAACGAGCTGCTGACCAGGTGAAGTGGTGGAAAGAGGAGTACTTAATCCTCAGCTTCAGAAATCCCAGCAGTGGTGGCAGGGTGGTTTTTCACAAGGCCCTGGACCCTTGGATAACCCCTGGAAAAGTGGAAATCAGATCCTAGCACTCTTCCCTCTCCACAGTCAGCGAAAGCCAGCTGAATGTGTGAAGTGGAGAGAATCTGAGAGCTGGCCACATAAAAAGGTGTGCATCTCCCTTTACAACAGCCCACTCTTCATTCCCATTTTCCTTTGAAGGCTGTGAAATTAAAAGAGACCTGATATGGATATTTTAATTTGACTAATACTTTAAAGATTGAATCCAGATCACATGTTGCTGTTTTAATGGAATGGTTTTCTACAGAGAGCTGTAACATATTTAAAATATGAATGTATTTTGTAAATATGGCTTCTTTACATCAAAAATAAAGTGTAAACATTGTACGACTTTTCTTCTGACCACATAGAGGACCACTGTTTATGCTTGGACTGCTTTCTTTTAGAAAACAAAATGTCAGTCTTTCTGGTTCTCATCAGCTCCCATAAGATGATAAGTAACTCCTAGGTTTGTGTGTCCTGGAATGAACTCTGGGTGTAAAGTATATTGATACCAACTCAGTCCAAAAATCTGTGATAATGGCATCAGTTTACACCTTACTAGACTAGTTTTCACCACATGTTGGTCACATTGTCTGGGTATGGAAGTCAGTGTGTAATAATAGTGGGTGTGGCCAGTTCCAAGCCATCACCTGGATTTCAGAGAAGGGCAGTGACAATAAGCTAGGGAGGCCCCTGTGCCCTGAATGGCTTTCCAGGTGTGAATTATAAGCTGTTACCAGTAGTATTGGAAGGGTGTGTGTGGTTCCAGTGGTGGTCTGCAACGTTACAAACCTAGGTTTGGTCAGAAGATGGCATGAAGATATACTAAGTCTTCAAATGCCACTATTTGGATTTGGAGGTATGCATTTTTGCATTTATTAACATATTTTTAGCAGCCTCCTCCAGTGTTATTCCAGCATGCCTTGCGTGTTCTTGATGTAGTTAAGTATGTTGTGGGAATGGTGACTCCTTAGATTTAAGGCACAGAATCTGTGGCATCTCCACTGCACTGGGCTAGTGGGATGAGCGGTGGCTCAGGCAGGCTGCTCTATCCTGTGACTACTCTTCCAGTCGGCCCAGAGATGCCAAACTCCAGCTCACCTGACCTGCAGAAGTCACACATTGACTGCCTCCTTTCCTCAGGATGCTTGTGGGAAGTAGTGTAGTGAAGAATTGTTTTAAGGCTGTAAGAGGACTCATTTGCCATCAGGATGTCTAGTGCACTGTTCTCCACATAAGCAGTAGACAATGAGAGTAGATACTCTGTACTCCTTCCCCATCCCCCTGCAGAGGTACCAGTGTATGCTATTCTGGCTGGCCTCAGCTGGGAGGCTTCTGGGTGGAAGTGAGTTGTGCCAAACATGAGTCATGTTGATTCAGTAAGAAAAGTGACACAGCTTGTGTGAGACTGAGTCAGATGGTAACCCACACCTGCGGCCGCCTCATGGTCATACCAGTACTCTGTAGCACTGTTGTGAGCTTGGGAACTAGCTTTTGTTGGGAACTAAACTGAGTGTGACTCACGGCAGGTGCTCACAGCACATCTTTTCAAGATCAAACCTAGCATGTTTCCAGGTTAGTTGGGGGTGATAAGGTTTATATTTACTGTAATTTCACAGAATAGTTCAGATTCCTGCTGTCTGCTCAAGGCTGGGGCTTACTTAGCACAAGATAAATGCAGTTACTGCATGTGAGCTGTGGTATCAGAGCGCCGGGTGGGGCTAGGTCATGCTGTGAGGTGGCCCCAGATCTCAGTGGCTGCAAGTGGCAAAGGCTTATTTCTCTTCCTGACCAACAAAGGTCAGGGGGCTTTGCTCAGTAGTTACCAATGGAGATACTGGGTCATCTACAGGAGGAATTGGGGTCCCCACTTGGGAGGCAGAGCACAGGGAATGCTAACAGTTGCTTCTTCCTGGAAGTGACATCCACTCACATAATTTTGGCTAAAGCAAAGTCACAGGTTCACAGCTAACTTTGGCAATGTTTGCCAATTACTACTAATAGCCTGGTCCTGTCCTATGGAATACTTTGCAAGACCTCTTAGAGAAGTTGTGGTTACTTTACAGGAACCATAAAAATGATATGTTACACAGAAAACTTCACCCTCCCTGCTGGGCTGGGCCAGTGGCCTGGGTTCGTGGTCTGAGAACTCACGGAAGGAAGCTCCACAGCTTTTGGAAACCTACCCTACTCGGTACCCTCTCACCTACCAAGGGCTTGCTGGAAGCTTGAAAGTAATTTTCTGTGGCTCCTCTGGCAAATCTGAAGCTGAGTTGTCAGGGATGGCTGGGACAGCTGGGACGTACTAGCCCAGGATATAACCTAGGGAGGTGACAAATTCTGTGGGAGGTCTAAATGCTGGTTGCAAATGTGGGTGAAAGGCTGTTCATTACATATGCATTATTACCTTTAGGCTCAGAATTCTGGCTACCACCCTTAAAGCCTGCAATTCAAGAAAAGCCTCTTCCAGTTCTTTTAGTGAGCTGCAGGGGCAGTTAATTCAGCTAGGCACCAGAGATCTGAGCAACCATTGAAACGATGCAAAGTAACATCATAAAACAGGCTGGAAGACACAAAACAGTTTTAGTGTTTTATTATGAATAAATTGTTTCAAAGGTTAATACTGCATTTTCAATATAAGGCAACACTGCACAGCTTTATTTTAAAGGATGAAAAAACTAACTTCTCTGCTAGTTCTCAGACATGGTTGAACTCTTATAGAAGGTGAGGTTTATTTGTTTAGCCCTTTATTGGTGGCCCATTCTTTCTTTTAAATCCTCCAGTAGGAAATGTTGCTAGTCTGATCTGGCTAGGTTAGACTGCCAGTTCTCTTCTATTTGAATGTGCTTTCTTTATTCTAGATGGCTGGGTACAATTTTATTGCATTTGGGAGGGGCCTGCACTCATACATTAAGACCAGTTCATCATTCGCTGGCCATTAGAATTAAGACATCAAAGTTAAAGAAAATCTGCATTGTCATATTTGAAACAGGGACACTCTTCTATTCATTGATCTCTTCTTCATCATCCTCAAAAGCTTCTTCACCATCATTGGCTGTAGCTTCTTGATATTGTTGGTATTCAGACACCAGGTCATTCATGTTGCTCTCCGCTTCTGTGAACTCCATCTCATCCATGCCCTCTCCTGTAAACCAGTGCAGGAAGGCCTTCCGGCGGAACATGGCAGAAAACTGCTCTGAGATGCGCTTGAATAGCTCCTGGATGGCTGTGCTGTTACCAATGAAGGTGGAGGCCATCTTGAGGCCTCGAGGAGGGATGTCGCACACGGCCACCTTGACGTTGTTGGGGATCCACTCCACAAAATAGCTGCTGTTCTTGTTCTGGATAGCCAACATCTGCTCGTCCACCTCCTTCATGGACATGGGGCCCCGGAAGACAGTGGCCACGGTCAGGTAGCGCCCATGTCTTGGATCACAGGCTGCCATCATGTTCTTGGCATCAAACATTTGCTGAGTTAGTTCAGGCACTGTCAGGGCCCGGTACTGCTGACTGCCTCTGGCTGTGAGTGGGGCAAAGCCAGGCATGAAGAAGTGGAGGCGGGGAAAAGGGACCATGTTCACAGCAAGCTTTCGGAGGTCAGCGTTGAGCTGGCCAGGGAAGCGTAGTGAGGTGGTGACCCCACTCATGGTGGCTGACACCAGGTGGTTGAGGTCTCCATAAGTTGGAGTGGTCAGCTTCAGGGTGCGGAAGCAGATGTCATACAGGGCCTCATTGTCAATGCAGTAGGTCTCATCTGTGTTCTCAACCAGCTGGTGGACTGACAAGGTGGCATTGTAGGGCTCCACCACCGTGTCCGAGACCTTGGGGGAGGGCATGACGCTGAAGGTGTTCATGATCCTGTCAGGGTATTCCTCTCTGATTTTGCTGATGAGCAGTGTGCCCATGCCAGACCCTGTTCCTCCTCCCAGGGAGTGGGTGAGCTGGAAGCCCTGCAGGCAGTCACAGTGCTCACACTCTTTCCTCACCACGTCCAGCACCGAATCCACCAGCTCTGCTCCTTCTGTGTAATGACCCTTTGCCCAGTTGTTACCTGCACCGGTTTGTCCTGTAATAAGCAAGAGTATAGAATGCATCTTAAACAGGGTGAGACAGAAAGGAATTGCTCATGGATATTAATACTTTTAAATGGTGTTGGAAAATGTGTTATGAAATGATTTGATAATATGATATTGGCCAGTGGGCAGGGAAACAGGCACCCACCAATCCTGCTGGGGAGTGCATAAATTAGTACCTCTTAAGACAAGTTAAAGTCCAATCAATTTTTAAGGTGGATATATTTTGACCAGGTAATATCCATTTTTATTTTTAAATAGGTAATTCTCATACATGGTAAAAGTCAAAGGGGACAAAATGTATACATTAATCTCTTCCCTCTCCTTTGAGTTTTCTGAATTTTGTACCATGTACATTTTCTTTTAGAAACAGTAATACTTTTCATGTTAATGGAGTCCCTCATTTATCATCTGGAATTACTGCTGCAAAATTTTCTGGGCACCAACTGTTTACGTTGCACCTGTAATTACTCAGCACAGGAAGTGATTAGTGATTCCTGCCCTCAAACTGCTTCCATCCCAGTGCTGGTAAGGAAGTGAACATACCTGAAAGATTTTTGCATTTTTATCCAGATAGTTCAAGTAACTAGCAAGAGACCTGCTAGTTAGTCTGTTTTCTGCACAATGGTGCATTTTCCCTACCTGCTTGTTTGTATCTTACTTTATGGAAGAAATTCTGCATCTGAAAGGTTGGCTATTAAATTTAAGATCCTCTCAGCTCGTTTCATTATAAAATTGAAGGTCTATTGGTAGTGAAGCCTCTTTCCCAAGCTGTATAAATAATACAGGCATGCGTGCGTATGAAAAGCTGCGCTTAATGCAGTGCTCTTCAAACAGAGCTCTGTAGCACTGAAAATACTGTAAAACTACATACCCCCTCATACAGTTTTAAGTTGACATCTGCTTTGTCTTCATAAATTCAAGAAGTTGTGAATGACACAATTTCAATGTCTAGGGTACTGTAACTACTCTTTTAAAAACAACTTATATCATTCTGTTACATGTATCCAATAGAGTATATAAAAAATCAGAAATAAACTGTAAGTTGAAACTGATTGTTGTTAAATTCCTATGATCACAAGATGTTAAAAATACATTATAACTTTTTCAATTAATTTATCTAAAGATGAGTATTAAATATTGCAATAATGAGACAATTTGGCATCAAGTTTCTTCACTTTTGATTTTGCATATGTTGAAAAATATATATGCATATATGAAAGATAAATATGTAAATGTGAGCGAACTATGTTCTAACAATGTCATTTAGTTATTTGATCTTCAGAGTTACATGCCAAAAATCAAAGTTGATCTATACTCACAGAGACATGGATACATGGAACAGACTGCCGGCTGTCAGAGGGAAGCGGGAGGGAGGACTCAATGAAAGATGGTGAAGGGATCAGCCAAAGGACACATGTATAACCCATGGACACAGACAACAGTGTGGTGATGGCCTGGAGGAAGGGGGAGCAGGGGCTGGGGCGGGGGGCAAAATTAGGAAAATTTGCCACATCTGCAATAGTGTCAACAATAAAAATAAAGAAAAAATAAAGTTCCCATGACCTTTCCTATTCTTTAAAAAAGTATTTTTTAATCATATTTTCAGCCAAAAACTCACTCTTGTTGAAACCAGAATTGGAAATATCTAACTTGGATCAGTCATTAGATACCAAAAGGCTTTACCAAGACTTACCAAATTCCAACTCTTTCACTGAAAGGCATTTTGTTTAATTCAATATACTTAGAGTTGGGAAAATGGAAATATTAATACCAATAAAACTCTGCCAATATGATTTTTGATGGAATGTTTAAAAATATTTTTTAAATGTTTAGGTTGCAATTTTTGCTTATTTGAATTATAAAAACTACTACTTGTACAATCTAATTGGCAAAGGGGACTCTAATTATGGGCAGGTCCATACCTGATGCTACACACAAGGGGAAACTGAGGTAGGCAGCAGTGACCCCAAGGCTCCTTCTCGAGACCAGCCTTGTGCTACATCATCTAAGATGAGTAGATGGAGGGCTCTTGAGCGGGTGGGGGTCTCTCACACTGAGGTTTGCTGATGAGCACCAATGGGTTCTGCACTGTACTCAAGGTTTTAATCTTGGGCAAATGAGTCATCTTAAATTTCTTTTTATCTTCCATAGCACTTATCAGTGCTAAGCATTGTGGTGTTACTATAAGTCTAAAACAAGAAAAAAAGGCCTAATCTTGTGATTCTTCAATAATTTTATTTACTAAATTATATTTTATCGATTATGCTATTATAGTTGTCCTGCTTTTTGCCCCTCCTCCACCCAGCACCCTCCACTTCCTTGGGTCATGCATTTAGTTCTTTAGCTACTCCATTTCCTATAATGTACTTTACATCCCCATGGCTATTCTGTAACTACCTATTTGTACTTCTTAATCCCCTCACCTCTTCACCCATTCCCCCACATCCTCCTCCCAGCTAGCAACTATCAGAACATTCTCTGTACCTATGATTTTGTCTTGTTTGCTTACTTCATTTTTTAGAGTCAATAGTTGATAAACTTGTATTTTTTTTTTGTGGCATTTCACTGTTCATAGTTTTGATCTTCTTTTACTTAAATAATCCCCTCTAATATTTCATTTAATAATGGTTTGGTAATGATGAACTCCTTTAGTTTTTTTCTTGTCTAGAAGCTCTTTATCTGCCCTTCAATTCTAAATGAGAGCTTTGCTGGGTAGAGCAATCTTGACCATAGGTCCTTGCTTTTCATGACTTTGAGTATTTCTTGCCAATCCCTTCTAGCCTGCAAAGTCTCTTTTGAGAAATCAGCTGACAGTCTTATGGGAACTCCCCTGTAGGTAACTAACTGCTTTTCTCTTGCTGTTTTTAAGATCCTCTCATTATCTTTAACCTTGGCATTTTAATTAGGATGTGTCTTAGAGTGGGCCTCTTTGCATTCATCGTAATTCGGACTCTCTGTGCTTCCTGGACTTGCCTGTCTATTGCCTTAGCAAATTAGGAAAATTTTCTTTCACTATTTTTTCAAATTGATTTCCTTCTGGCAGCTTCTTCTCCTTCTAGAACCTCTATGTTGGATTGCACAGACTGCTTCCTTGTTTTTTTGGATTCTTTTCTTCTTTTTCTGATTGGTTGTTTTTTGCTTCCTTATGTTCCACATCTTTGATCTGATTCTCAGCTTCATCCACTCTACTATTGTCTCCCTATAAATTGTTTTATTTTAATTAGCGTATCCTTCATTTCAGACTGGATCTTTTTCATGATGTTGACGTCCTCACTAAGTTTCCTGAGCATCCTTATAAACAGTATTTTGACTCTGCATCTGATAGACTGCTTTTGTTTAGCTCTTTTCCTGGAGTTTTGATCTGCTCTTTCATTTGGGCCATGTTTGTCTCTTTTGGCAGCCTCCTTGTCTTGGTAGCATGGTGTAATGTAGTAGGTGTCCTGTAGGATCCAGTGGCACAGCCTCTACTACCATCCAAGCCATGTACTGAAGGTATACCCTTCATGTGGGCTGAGTACACCCTCTCCTTGTAGTTGAGCCTTGGCTGCTGTTGGCAGGTCAATGGGAAGGATTTACCTGGGCAAGTCAGCTGCAAGAACTGATGTGACTACTGACCACCAACCTCCACCCTCCATGGAGGATCAGCTGTGCGGGGGAAGGATGGTGGTGCTCTGATGTGGTCTGTAGCTGTCCGCTAGGCACACAGGCTCTGGGGTTTCCTAGGTGGTGCAGGCCAAGGTTAGCCCCCACCTATGTTTTGCATGGGGCCACCCTGCCTGAGCTATAAGCAATCTGAGATGGCTGCTACTTGTGCTGGGCTTGGAGATTCCCAGGTAAAGCCAAGCCATGAATCTCAGTTGGCTGCTGCTAGTGCTGGGCCTGGGGCTCACTGTGGCCAGCTGTTGCTTGTTTCAGAGGATTTAGGAAGTTGTGAAGCATAAGCTAAGACCAGCTATTCATATAGAAAAGCAGCTTGGGTGGGCCCTAAAGTTGGGTGGGGTGGAGTCTCTGGGGATATACAAGGTAGATGTTTGTGTTAGCCGGGTCGATGGAGTCTCAGATGTGTACCAGCTTGCCAGTTCTGTGGAGGGAGAGTTTAGAAAAGGGACAATGGCCTCTGCTTGCCCTGATGCCAGACACTTCAGTTTCTCCCTGTGTAACAATGGTGCCTTTCAAGCTGCTACCCTGGTGCTGGAGCTCAGAGGGAGTTAGTCTGAGTATGGGTTTTTTAAGAGGAACCGCTTGGGGCTCCAGCAGTTTCTTCCACCAACCCAATTCCTGCTGGTTTTTGCAGCCAGAAATTGTAGGGACTTACCTTCCTGCTACAGGAACCCTGGGCTGGGGTGCCTGGTGTGGGGCTGGGACTCTTCACTCCCGAGATATCCCTTCTGAATTTTTATCCACCACACGTGGGTGAAGGACCAGAGCATTCTGCTTCTGCACCCCTCCTACCAGTCTGGATGGATGTGGTTTCTTTAATTCCACAGTTTTGAGACTTCTATTCAGCTCAATTTCTGATGGTTCTGAGTAATGGTTGTTCTATATTTTAGTTATGATTTTGATATGGTGTGCACAGAGGTGGGTCATGTCTGTCTATACCACCATCTTGACTAGAAGTCCTCCATTCTTCAGTAATTTTAAAATGTATTGACTCTTTCCCTGACCTGTGTGACTTGGATGGAGCCTTGTCCCATGACTGAAGGGTCACTGGTTTGACTTCTGGTCAGGGCACATACCTAGGTTGGGGGTTCAGTCCCTGGTCAGGGTGCGCATGGGAGGAAACCAATCAATGCTTCTCTCTTGCATCATTGTTTCTCTCTCTCTAAAAGCAATGAAAAAATATTCTCAGCTGCCCCCCGCCCCGTACTTGTCTGTCTTAGCCCCACCTTACAAGTGAGCCCAGCCTCACTCCTGTGGTTTTTGCCCCGTTTGGTCAAATGCACCAAGGCAATTGGCATGGCAGGACCTACAGCTCAAAGTAAATGATGCAGATATATCTGTTTAATAATAAACTATGAAAACAGTCCCTCTGAGCCTGCATCATACCCTGTGGGCACTAGCCACTTCAGCCCCCTCAGGTGGCCATTTCCTTGTGTAGAAGTTAACCGTTCTCTTACTTTTTCTTCCCACCCAGCTGGGTCACACAGTGAAACCTGGCTTACCATCTACTCTTACCAGGCTCAAAAATGGTCACTGTCCTTCCTATGTCCCCACTAACTCCTGCCCATCCCCTCTCCACCCATTCCAGCAGACAGCAGTGTGGCCAGACCATGGCAGAGGCACTGGGACAAATAAACTTGGGGCTAGCCTTATACTCAGCATTAGCCTTGTACCTGCAGCTCAGCGTAGAACTATCACACCTGTACAAAGACTGAGTGCAGCTGTCACAAAAAAAAACAGGAATCATTTCATTAAAATAGAGTAGAAACTAATAACTAAAAACAAAAAGTTCTATCTGCTGTAGGCAGATAGATAAGCACAGTTAATTAATCAAGCTCACTGTAGCTGGTGTATGGAGATTCTGAACTTGACCCTTTTTCTTCCCTCAGCTCATATCATTCACTTGGCTTCCTCAATATTTATAGCATGAGTAGCCATGAAGTTTTCTCTGCTCTTGACAAAAGGAGGAAGCTGGTGGCTTCTGAAAATATTTTGCCACTGTCTCATAGCAACAGATGTTCCCAGTTAAATATTTGGGGGTCATGAGTTGAACATCTTCTGTAATGCAGTGTTGTAACATTAATCAGCGGCTCCAGATTGTAGAGCTCAAGCCTGCAATCTCTAAGCTTTGGCAGTCGGGCTGCAACAGATCTGCAGGGTTTTCACAGAGTCTTGGTTTACACCCTCTGGTTTACACACAGCTTACCCCGAGGGATGAACTAATAAGTCTGAAGGTTGTGCATGTGCCCTTTGACCTAAATTTTGAAGAAAAAGGTACATGTGCAGAAAGAGGCTTAAAGGAAAGTTTATCTCTCTGGTATTTCATTTTCTCCTACAAGAACCGTTCCCACTATCTAATAGGCACGACTGCTAGGCAGGTAGCAATTTGTGAAGAAAAAGTTTTTTTTTTTTAAAGTATATTCACATTCAAATCTCTAATGCAGGTAATTTTCACTTTTAGAATTATGTGTACTTCAAGTTTGTTTTTTTTTTAAAGCATTTCAAACTGTATCTGAAAATGGAATAACACTGGTTCACTCTAATTTACCGAGTCTGAAACTATGATCCAGAAAGCCACGGTGGGATGAGCCGTCTCCCATGTACAGACAACTCTGCCTCTTTGGTTAACTGAGGAATGCCATAAAAACAGCTGTTTAGCCAAACAATGCAGTATGTTCATACATTCTGAATACGCCTCTATTCTACAAAATAAATGTACTATTTTAACAAAATAAGCATATTCACTTAAGAAATTCACAATTCTTAATAAAAAGAGCATCATTTAAAAAAATTACTATTGGATATTTCACATCAGTACAGTGTGTTAAAAATTTTAAATATTCTGAATCAAAAATAGGTATACATGTTCTGGCAAGAAACAAAGATGCAAGAAGTAATCCTGGACACAGTGGCACATGTCAAATGTCATTTCTAACATTTTTTAAGGTTTACAAGGACAGTACATTAGATCATTAATTGTTTACTATACATCTATCTTAATTTGTTCTTAAACTTTTTGATTCCCATTTACTGACACCTAGAAAGAAGAGACCAAACCTTTCGTACACTCCCAATATTTAGTTCAAATAAATAAAACCAAAGAAAACTTCCACAATTCCTGAAACTGCTGCTCTGAGAAACTAGCTTATCACAACTTCAAACTTCAGTAGTTTGTAATAATTCAATTATGTAAAAATCAGTTCATGGTTGTGAATCTCTTTAAAAACTCAAAAGCCCTGGCTGTGCAGGAGGAATGGCTGAGGGTGAGGCCTGGCTCCTGAGCAGACGTCTGGACTGGAAGAGGGAGAAAGTAAAGCAGAGGAGGTGCATGGCCTCCGGTGTCCTGCTAGAGACCTTCTCCCGAGAGTGCATCAACAGGTGCCATAGTCTCATCCAGGACAATTCTTATGACAGATTTAAGCCATGTAAAAGGATATGAAGAGTAATATCATGAATATCTACTTACATATCAATGTTACATGAAGACCAATATAACATTTATAATTCAGAACATCTTAAATTTAAACAATGTACAGTAGAATACATGATTTTTTTTCTACTTTCTCTCCAAAAGCAGTTGAGTGTGTGTGTGTTTTTGCTAACCAACCTCCATGGGAACAGGGTTCAGCAAGTTGCATTTTAATATTATGTCTTCAGATTTCTTTATCTGTGAGCCCTGCTTATTTGTGCTTGGGGCCATTATGGTCTCTAGCTCAGGGAAAGGTAAAGAATATAAAGGTTGTGGACCATAATAACATTGGCAGTTTAGGTTTTCTGATTTAAGAAAAGGGACACCAAAGTGCTGATCTGTTTGAAATATTAAAGGTGGAAAAACCTTTCAACAAGTTGTTATCAGAAATTTCACCTGTGCCTTTGGTTGTGTGGGTTGTCATGGTGATAGGAAAGCAGATGATACCCAGAGGACACATAAACTCTTTGTGAATGTTCATCTTCCTGAGTCATCTTTCTAACAAGTCACTGCCTGATTCTGCTACAGTGTAATCAATTCATATACCAGTAAAATCTTCCAAGATTCTGTATCCTCTTGTATACTTTGAAGTAGCCTTGACTCTAAAAACCATGGCTACAGGGTGATGGAGGCTGGTAACACTAACAGTGCCACTTTATTTAATTTTATATAATTTTCTAGGAAAAGAAGGTAATATTATCATTTTTTTAATGTAGAAGAAGGGAGGGGTAGAGTTGCCCAATTGTGATGAATCAAAACTTATATGGTAACAGTCTTTAGAAGGGAAACATTTTGAAGTTTAAAAGATAGGCAATATTATTATCATATTCTAATAATTTATGAAGGAAAAATATTAATGTCTAAAGTTTTTTAAAAAATAAAGAACTACCAGTATAAGCATTTCATTTAGAGATACAGAGGTTACTTTCCAATACAAAATATAAAAATTAAAAGAGGTGCTTTTAATGAGGCTGGGGACTGTTATTTCCATTCTAGACTTTTTTGTGCCATGTGATGTTTTTAATCTTGCACATAATTTACAAGAAGGAAAAAAGCAGGAAAGATGGAACCTACCGAAGATGAAGTTGTCAGGCCGGAAGAGCTGCCCAAAAGGCCCAGACCGCACACTGTCCATGGTGCCAGGTTCCAAGTCCACCAGGGCAGCCCTGGGCACGTATTTCTGAGCTAGAAAAGAACAAAGCCCACCCACAAAGGGTCACTTTCTGGTTTCTAAAGTAATGGAGTTCCCTCAGAGCAAGTTCCACCAGCTCAGCTATCTGGAATGTATGAAGCAGGATTTCATTTAGAATCACAGAATCTTAGCACTGGGAGAACACAATTCCACCCTTGAGTTCAGATGAGGAAACCAGCCCAGGCATGAATGGGCAGAGGGAGTTCCAGGAATAAATAAGCAGGGTGAGAAATCAGGTCTTCTGACTTCCTGCCTCCTGTATTTTCCAGTTCACCACAACATCTCTTTCCTGTGGGTCAGTTTTGCCTTTTTAACTCCATGGAAATAAACTGTATCGGTTGAGGCAAACTGCCATGCTGCCACACACAAAGAACCCAACTACAGTCTGAACACCTCATTCCAGGTACCATTCCATGGGCCATTTCCCAAGAGACACTCTCATTTATGAGCGACTGCTCGTTCCTGTGTAACATTTTCACTGTAAGTACACTTTTGTGCCAGTTGGGCAATAAATTATTCCCAGTGAGGATGAGGTTAATAGGATTGCACACAGGAAGTACTCTTCAACTCCTATCCAGCTATACACACACCCAGTTGAAGAAAGGATGTAACTAAGCTGGACCTAAGGGTTAACAGGAAGTGCAATGTATACTGGAATTTTCCTTACAGCTATCTAGCAATTTCATCTCCTAGGCCCTACTGTGACAGGCCTTTTGTCATAGCTGCTTAATGAATAAATCCAGTGATTTCTGTGTCTTGCTCTTCTCAGCTCTTGTGTGGATAGGCAGCATGATTCCAAAGAACTGAGAGTGATTATCTCTCAAAATATCTGTTCCGTGTAGAAGGGTAGCATCTGTTATTTCCTGGGCATTCTTTCAGTGTCTTAGCTTTTTGTTGTTTTGAAGGGCATGTACCACTTCTATAATAAAAAAAAAAAAAACTTACAGAAATAATGTATACATACAGCTACAATACATACGAAGATATCCAGGCCAGGGGGTAATATTATTCCCAAACTGAGATAAACTACAGCTTGGATTTTTACTAAAGTCCACTAGACAATTAATTACCCAGAATTGTTTAGTTTCAGTTTCCAGAGAATGTAGTCTTTTTGGAGGTCTGCAAGGGGCCAGAAAAGTCAGGTAAGGGAGTACTTTTCAAGTTTTTAGCCAAGAACCTCCATTAGGAGATCATCTTAAACTGGAAAGAAAAAGGCCGGATATTACCAAGTAGATTTAACAATACTAATGGGTAGTCGGGTTCAAAAGCTCCACCCCGCGCGGAATTGGGCTGTTTGAAATAAACTGACAGCGCATTTCCTCGTTTCCCCGCCCTAGCGTGAGCGAGGGAGGAGCCGCGCATCCCGCTGTATCCCAGGTGAAATTATCCTAGAGCAAACTCCCCTCCCGAGAAGGCGGACCCGGAGCGCCAACGCGGGTCCGGGCGGAGAAGACCGGGGAAGGATGGGGTCCAAGAGCGCGATGGCGGTGGTCCGGCGGGGAAGGGCACGGTCCGGGAGTGGGATGGCCGAGGTCTAAGAAGGCGGTGGCCGGGGTCCCAGCCGGGGATGGCCCGGATGCGGGAGAGGAATGGCCAGCTCCGGCGGGGAAGGGCGTGGTCGCGGGGGGGGAGTTAAGGGCGGGATCCCAGAGGTGGCGGGCAAGGACCCTACTCTACTCACAGGATGACTCATTGTAGTAGACGTTGATTCTCTCCAGTTGCAACGCCGAGTCACCTACGTAGCCTCCCGCCGGGTCGATACCGTGTTCATCGCTGATCACTTCCCAAAACTTTATGCAGGACAAGCAGGGGTGACACACGGTCAGAACCCGGAACTCAGGGCGCCTCCCCTCTACCCCCGCGGCTAACCCCCCCAGGGCTGGCCGGGCGGGGCGGGGGGCGCGCGTCGGCGGCTGCCGAATTCCAGGCGCGCCTGAGCCTCCCGCGGCCGCTCCCAGCAGGAGTGGGGGTGAGGGCCAGGGGGTCCCGGGTTGTGACGCCCCATCCTCGGGGGCGCCGCTCCTCCAGTCCTTCCTGGGTGCGGCCAGGGCGGTACTGGGCTCCAGGGACCGAGGGGCACAGAGCCCGCACCGAGGGTCCAGCCCAGACGCCCCAGGCCTGCAGGCTGCTCACCCGCAGGGAAGCTCAGTGCCCGCTCGCCCCTCGCCCGACCCACCTTGGTGCCTATCTGGTTCCCGCATTGGCCCGCCTGGATGTGCACGATCTCCCTCATGGCGGGCGCGGACTCTGCGCTCCGGTACCTCACTCTTCTGACCACGGGGGCTACTGCGGGCCAGCCGCACAATCCTGGGACTCGACCCTCTTCCCGCCCTCCACCTCCCACCCCTGGCCGCCTGGACCAATGGCTGAGGGCCTCGCCTTGCCCGGGCCGCTTCCCCTCGGCCCAGCGGTTCAGGGCACCTCCCTCTGCCCCTCCCAGGCCTGGCTCGTCCGCCCCCGCCCCCAGCCCCAGGCGTCCGGGCCCCCCGCCCCCAATGCCCGCCCCCCTTCGGCTTGCTCATCCTAGGGTCTTCCTCCCGAGGCCGCCTAGACTCTGCTCGTTCCCAGAAGGAAGGACTGACAGGGGACAGCTGAAGGACCTCTCGAGCAGGGAGCCAGGCTGGGAAGTGAGCCAGTCCCTGGAGCGCAAGCCGGAGCGGGAACGTAGTCGAGAGGCAGAAGGAAAACTCAAACGGCTCCCGCCCCTCCCCCACCCCATTTTGCAGCCTTGGTTGCTGATCCGCCCCGGAGGGAAACTGGAGACCCTTCGCCCTCCCGGATCCAGACACTGGGGTGTCAAGAGTTCCGGCCGAGGGGCGGGCGGGTTCCCACCTAGAGCCACTTCGGATGGGTTTCGGGACCGCGCGGGCCTGGCAGGGTGCGCACGCTTCCCGCACGCGCCGCGGGGTCAAACCACGAAAGCTGAGCTTTTCACAGTGACTTTGACCACCCCCTCCCCTCACACACACATTTCACCTCCCTCCTGGAGCCTTTCCCTCTGCAACTACAGGTACCGTTCCATTCTGACGACTCTGAGCCGTTCGAAAAGGGCTTTAGTTAAAGGAATACGTCGCGGAATCTGAAAGTGAACATCCTTCTGCACTGTGGTCTACGCAGTCTCTCCGTCTGGAGTCAGCAATGGAAAGCGCTTTGGCCCTGGGAGGGCTCAGAGGGCTGGGCTCTAGAAGATCATTCCCTCACCTTCCCTAGTCCTAGGTGTGGGGACTACCTTTTGCCATTGGCAGGGAGGTGTGCATGTGTGGGTGTTGTTTGGATAAGTGCAGTGCTGGAGGAGTGAGGACGATAGAAGGACAGTTTAGTCCTACGCAGCTTGTCTTTCTTGTCTCCAGGGGACCGCAGAAAGGTGGGGGGATTCCCTGCAGAATGAACAAAGCTCTCCCTGGGGACTTGAAGACAATTCTGCTATGCAAAACATGGTGATTATATATATAAATATATATAAATAAATTTTAATGACACGTTGCAGCCATGACCTCTTTTTGAACTCCACCCTTTCCAGTTCCCAGTATTTGCTGGAAAGGCACTCCAGCAGGTAAATAAAATCTTCATTTGTTAGTGGCTTGCGTCTAGGGCCCTGTAGGTTCTGGGACCCCTACCCTCCATGCTCAGAGGCCCTCTCCCCACCACGCATCTGGGCCTTGCTGCTGTTAGGCATCCCAGAGGCATATTCCGCAACTCAAACACCTAGAAGTCTCTCGAGTCTGCTCCTATGGGCAATTCCAGCTGGCAAGGCTCACCCACTTGCCAGCTGAGACAAATACTTAATGTATGCCAGGTACACTGTAAATCAAGATTCCTTCTGGGCATGAATTTGGTCTTTAGGGAGCAATAGTTTCTCTCCCAGGAGGTCTTGTGTGGTAGAAAGGAATGACCAACCATTAGATGGTGAGTCAGGGTGACTTGGAGTTGAATTCTCTTTCCAATTGAGTCTGTGTTAAGTCACTTGAATTCTCTGGGCTTCTGTTTACTCATCGGTAAAATGAAAGGATTTTCCTAAGGGACTTGATTCTTTGGAACCTTCAGTCTGAATATGACCACCAAAGACTTTTGCATGTGTTTTCCCATGTAAACACTTCAGGTGAGGAGCCTGGAAACCTGGACTGCATCCCCTTCCAGGTGGAGGGTTCTACAATTTGCACCAGCGATTTCTTTTTAGATATGCAAAAACTTTGGGGGAAATCCTAATGAGTGTTTGTGTGGTTGGAAAGAGGTGAAGAACTTTTAAAAAAATTTCTTTCAGAGTTTCTCAAATGTTTCCAGTTTTAGGTATTAATTCTTTAAGCTCTGGATTCCTGCCCCATCCCCCTCTCACTTCCCTTCTGTGCTGCTTTTATGCCTTCTTGTAGGTCCCCAAGTCTCTCTTTACTCACAGGACACTCCCAGAGAAGTAAGTGAGGCCAGAGGCTCGACCAAGCTACCCTACCAGACTGAGAGCCTGAGATGACCCAGTTGCCCTCCTTTGAGTGCTCAGCACCCTTATTTAGACTGTTGTTGTAGCACATTGTAATTGTTGACTCCAAGTACATGCTCTCTTCATCCATCTACTGGTGCAGGGGAGTGGTGGGCCTATGGTTCCTCAGAGCGTCTTTCCTCAGCTCTGGTCACTCAGTCCCTGAGAAATGAAGCCACTAGGCAACAACTTCATGATTTGCTGAAATAACCACATTTTCAATGCTAATCATTGAGCGGAAATTTGATTTCAAGGTATCGATGTACCAGAATGTAGTGCCAGTGTGGCTTCAAGAACACTGCTATAATCTGGACTCGGTGGGGAAAGTTGATTTATTGGAGTTTCAAGTGGACACTGTGTTGATCGGCACCCCAGCCTACCCACCCACACCATGGTGGGGGTGGGGGGGTTGGGGGGTGGATGTGCCTGAGGTGACTAAGGCTCAGTGTTCCATTCTTTTGTACAGAACTTATGAAATCATCACAGTGACTCTCCGAGGTAGATATTATTGCAGGTGACACCACAGAGGATCAGAGTGGGCCTTGTCATCTTGCTGGCAAATAGGAGTGAAAAGATTCCAATGTGAGTCTGATACCTGTCCCTAATATTGATGGGACCAGAGCAAGAGTAAACGAATATCTAAAGACAAAGAAATTAAAAATCAAACTTACAAAAATCAGAGAGTGAATTCTGTCCACCGTAAAAACAGACATTCCTATCTGCAAAGCCAGGCTCCAGGGTAAGACTCTCAGACTCCCTGGGGATTTGCATCAGGAGTGGCCGTGGGGGTAGGGCTGGCCTCCAGCCCCAACTTTCAGCTTGCCCCTCTTTGTCCCCCCTAGCCCTCACTCCAACTCCACATTACACCGGGAAGGGTTCCCTGTGGACATCCCAGTTCTCAGCCCACGCTCATCCTCCCCACCCACACACCTGGACCACCTGTTGGTGTGCATCGATGTCACTGTCATCCATGGGAGGAGTGCACCCTGGAATCTGATTTTAGGAGTCTGGGCAGGGAATCCTGAGGTCCTGGGTGCTAAAGCAGTGGCATGAACCCTGGGCGGCCATATCCCAGAGGCTCTGTGTTTGGGTCTAAGGGTGATAATAGGCCTCCAATTCTGTGGCATTGGTGCTCTCCACAAGCACATGGCCTACGCCCTCCTGTCTGCTTGCTTCCCACCTCCCCCAGCCCCTCATCTGTGCCTCTGATCACATTTCATTTCTCTTCAGAATGCCCCTCTTCTGTTTGCTCCACAATCACTCACCTGGAATGAGGACTCTGGGGTCCCTGCCGAGGTCTGGATACAGGTATTGAAAAGCATTCAGAATGTAGGAGATAGTAGTCAAGTTTCTGCCCCTTTCTCTGTTGCTGTGACAGAAGAGTCAAGGTCCCACTCCTCCAAATGCTGAGAAGTCCCTGAGGGGCCAGGGCAGGCTGGTGATGGCCACCATGGTTTTATTTTCAACTAAAACCCCAGATGTTGAATGTAATGATACCTGATCATTGTGCTTTTTATGTTATCTGACTCTTGGTGGAGAATGTGGGTTCTTCAGAGGTGAGAGGCCATTCCACCTGTCAGCTGTGCAGGGAGAGGCAGGTGCTGACAGAGGAAATGGAGACTGAAGGGTGCTGTGGGAGGGGTGGGCAGTTATTCCTCCCTTCGAGTATTGCCACCTGGGCTCCAAGCTCTGTGATAAACTCGAAACTCTCTCGTTTCCTGGGGTGAGCAGGCCCTGGCAACACAGCCACATCCAGGGCAAGTGGGGAAACCAGGGCCAATGTCAGTGTTGGCTGAAGGTAACTTGGACTCCTTATACACTGAGGCCACTCCACCCAAGTCATCATTTTACAGGTAGAAGAATCAGTTGTAAAGGTGGCCTGCAGACCTGTTAAATACCAACCTGTGTTTAGTGCAGTCTAGGTAAGTATATTTTCTTGGTTCCAATTCTTTTGAAAAATGATATTTTACAATAGTACTAAAATATTGACCAGCTAGAACACCATGCTCACGGGCCAAGTGGATATGAGAGTAACAACCATTCCTGAGGGTCTGGGGAGGGTGGTCTGGGGTGAGTGTGGTTGTGGCCCAGCAACAGTGCCAGGCCCTCTGGGAAACAAGCCTGCCTCTGTCCCTCACATGCTTTAGCATGAACCGGAGGCTACCCTGTCTGCTCCTACCTCTTATATGTAGCACAGAGGTCGTAGAGCTTCTAATGTCTGCAGGTGTCATGTGAATTAGATACGATAGCCTACAGTGCAGGCATGCTGTGAACTTGCCAGGTGGCCCAGTGGTTACATAGACAAAAGGGGACCTTCCAGTGCTCTCCCTAACATCTATAGGACCTGGGATGAGTGTACAAATAAATGGAGGCCCACCTAGTTTATCACAGTTTCTAAGTTATCATATAATATTTAAAATATGCACTAGTCCCCCACTTTAACATTTGTACCTTTATGACACTCTGGAAAGCCATGTTTGAATTTAGAATTTTCTGATGCCATGTGACAGAATTCTCTGCAGGATGTGACAGAATGGGACAGCTGGCCCCAGCCTTGACCTGACCCTCTTACCTTTGCCCTTGCAGCTGCACTCTGCACCATGGGACCTTGTATGACTCTGGTACACATCTGAGACAGCAGGGTGTGTGCGCTGCTAGGGAGGCCACAGGAGAGAAGCCCCAGCCTGTGATACAGGCCAGCCACCTGGGTAGTGGCTGCTGTGGTTCAGCACCCAGAGGAAGGCCTGGGAGGGAGGCCTAGGACACAGAGGGAGGCGCAAATCCCCTCACCCGAGGAAGACAGTCTATGGGGAACATGCTAGAGGAGAATCCAAGGCTGATGGAGCCCCTGAACGAGGGCTGGCAGAAATGTGAGGAGGTACAGGCTCTTGTGGGACCCTGGGAGCTGAGTCTCCC
The DNA here is from genome assembly GCA_004027475.1 of Anoura caudifer. NCBI lineage: Eukaryota > Metazoa > Chordata > Mammalia > Chiroptera > Phyllostomidae > Anoura > Anoura caudifer. Next base: position 69,272 of record PVKU01008324.1, read on the forward strand.
TACCTTAAAATTTCATCGTTTTTTAATTTTTGCAGGAAGACCTCTTAGTCCTTGTAGAAAATATTTGCTTCCCTTTAAAAATGGAGTCTTATGACAAACTCTAAGTTATACATAAAATAGCCATAGAAACATAAAACAGTATACCTTCCCCAAATGCATATTAAGGGATTTACATTGTAGTAACTAAATAGATTGTGCTTACAGGCCAGGAGATAAAGGGTAAGGAAGGAGAAATTGAAGCAAAGTATGTTTGTTGGGATAATTTTGATCAAGATATCAAGAGAAAGAGCCAACAAAGCCACAAAATATACTCTATAAAAAACACATTAAAAGGGATTTTGTAAACACATTGTTCGTAACAATGAAAACCAGAAGTCTGGCTCCTCCCTTTTGCACTCGGCTCCATGGCTCACCTCACGCTGGAGGGCAGTGCCCCCAACTCACAAATGTTGATTAATTTTCCAATTCTGGGGCTGAGAATTATGAGCACTTTTCTTTTTTAAAAAACATTTTATTGATTATGTTATTACATCTGTCCCATTTTTTTCTCCTCTGTGTTCCCCTCCACCCTGCACCTCCCCTCCCACCATCATTCTGCCACCTTAGTTCATGTCCATGGGTTGTACATATTCGTTCTTTGGCTTTTCTATTTTTTATACTATTCTTAACCTCCCCCTGTCCATTTTGTACCTACCATTTATGCTTCTTATTCTCTGTACCTTTTCCTCCATTCTCCCTCCTCCCCCTCCCCGCTGATAACCCTCCATGTGATCTCCATTTTGTGATTCTGTTCCTGTTCTAGTTATTGACTTTGTTTTTGTTTTTGTTTTAGGTTCAGTTGTGAGTTTGTTGTCAATTATGGGCATTTTTCACTTCAAATGTGACCAGGACTATGAATATAATTTCATTAAACTGTGACAGGAAGGTGGGTCACAGCAGCCACGTGGGACATTGTGCTCTGGTTATTGCTCATCAGGGCATCACCTAATTTATCTCCATGTCAGTCACTTATTCCAGGGGGTCTTAACATTAAAGCCGCACTGGGACTAAAATCCCCAACCATGACAAGAGGAGCTTCCACTTCTGTGGTTGGTTGTGGGGGGTCTCAGAAGTGTGTATTTTGAGGAAGTTCTCAGGGGGGTTCGACACGCTTCCTTGTTTAAAAACCATGGTGTTTTCCCCTCCATATGAAGCCCACATTTATTACGTGTCTACTGCATACCCCAAATTACCCTTTCCTCTTTTTGGCAGTCAGACCCTGCCGTAGTGTTTCAGATAGAGTGACAGCAGCAGGTATAGGACCTGGTGGGCATAAAGCTACTGACTGAGTTACAAAGAGGCAGGGTGCCCCCACCCCCAGACAGAAGATACTAAGCCGTTCCACTTTTGACTAAGTATGGGGGAGATGCAGCTTCATAAAAGTGGTAAGAATCCAGTAGCTAAGATACTAGCAAGTCTGTTAATAACTTCTGTGGGCAACTGTAACTGGAAGCCCCAGACACAAGACCCCAGTTCTTTTCCAGTGCCTCCATCAGGTGCCACCTACTTCCTCAGATCCTTCTTAAGCCGTGGTGGATGGCAGGACCACCCACAGGTCTAGGGAGAGTTCAACTGTCTTGAGAAGAAGGGGCTGGGTTCTGTGAAACTGCCATCAATGGTCCAGGAGGCCCAGGCTCACAGGACTGACCAGGAAAATAGGAAATGTCCCCCAGGCTTACCACAAGGTTAACACCAAATAATAAGCCAAAGCACAGAGGGAGACCCTCTCTGTGGCACAGCTACACAGGGATGTGAAAGCTGAGGAAGGAGCAGGAACACTAAGAAAACCCACCGGCATATACTCACACAATGAAGCAGTATTCTGCAATAAAAGGGAATGAAGTACAGATACGTGCTACAATGTGAATGAATGCTGCAAACAGTGTACTCAGTGAAAGAAGCTAGATGAAAAGAGCACACAGTACATGATTCCATTTATGTGAAGGGCAGAAAGTGCATTAATAGTTGTCAGGTCTGGAGAGGATGAGCAGTGGGAGGTGATGGCTCAGGAGTGGGTGGGGCTCCTTCTTGGAGTGATGAAAATGTTCTAAAATGGATTGTGGGAAAGGATGCTCAGCTCTGTGAATATGCTAAAAACCTGTGAATTGAACACTCTCAGTAAGTGAATTGTATGTTAGGTGAATTATATCTGAATAAAGCTCTTTAGAAAACCCTTCTGGAGGGATTTGAAGCTGTACGGCCCTGAGGGTAACTATGGCAACAATAAAGCCCAAACCAGTTCAACCACTGACTAGGTTAATAAACTCTTACACTAATGTTTGAAGAGAGAAGCAGCACGCCATTCCAGGCACGAATATTATTTCCCTCAGTCTCTACAGTTCTTCTCTACAAAAATTATACAAAAAGTCAAGGAAAAAAAAAACAGCCTATTTTAAAGAGATAAAGCAATCAGCAGAGCCAGACCCAGGCATTGACCTAGATGTTGGAACTATTAGATAAGGGCTTTAAAACACCTATGATTAATATATTAAATATTTAGTGAACAAGATGGACAACGTACATGAACAGATAGGCGATTTCATCTACGAGAGAAACTAGGGGAAGCAGAGAATGAGTTATAGGAAGAGGGCTGTGGCAGTAGTACTGCAGGGGCTCAACTCATTGCAGGAGCATTCTTCATCAGGACGGGTGTTGGTAGTTACTCTGAGTTACTGTCATGATAATTATATGAGAAGTAAGGCACAAACTACAGAAGTATGTTTTAAAATGGAATTACAAGATGACAATTCAGGCACTTCCATGCTAGCAGCTGCTTAGTCTGCCTGAAGATACTATGCTCTGGTACACACAGCCCTTCCACCAGTTGTGGTTGAGCTGAGCATCTGGGTAGGACCAGCCTTCTCAGTGGGCAGAAAGGGGTGCTGTGGCTGAGGCAGGATAGTAAGAAGCTAGGAAACTTCCTTAGCAAATGAAATGGGGAAACTGAGACAGACAGCTGATTCAAACTGGCCTCATCCAGCATCCTGACACACCTGCCTCCTCCCTTGCACAACCACTCCCTTAAGCATTAAGCTCTCAGGGCAATGCGATTCTGATCAGCATCAAATAATCTTAGGAACAAAGCCTTGGGTCTGTCCACCACAGAGACAAAGATTTGGTCAAACTGGAGATAACATCTAGGCCTCAGCTGTTTTTCAGTACCAGGCCCAGAAAAGCAGCAAAACCACATGAAGTGATGCTATGGCTGACATCAGGACCACATGTAATGACCAATGACCTGCTACCCTAGCACCAACCAACCGATAAAGACCATGACTCTGACACTATAGGCTCTTTTCGATGAATCAGTGTATTATAGGACACACCTAGAAAGCTGATGAATATTCTATTGAGATCCTCCCCTGAGACTGCCCCTAAAATTCATGTCTTTAGAAAACAGATAAAACCCCTTAAGATAAAGGGCCCAGGGCATGCTCTCTCTCTCTCTCTCTCTGAAGCATGCCTGAACCTTCTTTCTTCAGGTCTGTATCTTTGCTTTCCTTCTCCTAAGCTCTAAGCATCTCCACAAGACTTACAACCAGGCGAGCAATTGGGAGCAGCAGCTTGTCCCAGGCTAACCCCTTCACCTGTCTCTAAGGGCCCTTATTTTCTGCCTCTGTAACTTATTTCCTGAGTCCATGCAGCCCAGCTGGCTCACTTCTTCTGCCATCTTTCTAAAAGGCCAAAGCAGCTCTCTGAGCACCCCATTTGAATCTTCTAGTGTTCTTTCATTTTGTGCGCTAAATAAACTTCCTCTTGCACATGAGTTCTTGGCTCTGAATTCTTCCTTTGCCAAAGTTGAGAGCTGAGAGTCAACACTGCAGGTAACATAGTTGTTGAACAGCTCCCAAGTAGCTCCCTCATTCTGAACTGTCCTGCTACTGCACTGCCATGGTGTCCTGAACTCTGTTGTCAGAGACAGATTTCTATGGGTTAAGAGAACTGATGGAGAAGGGAATCCTTCTTTCTGGTCAAATATGCATACCAGGTAACACAGATTGCTCTGAGAATGAGTTAAAATAATTTTTTTTTACTTGATGGGGCTATAAGACCTGGGAAGGTGGAAAGCATGGCTAGATGCAGAAGGTTTGGAAAAAGAAGAAAGAGAAAGAACTGGGGGAAAGGGGAAGGGTTTACAGGAATGAGTATAAAGGACACATGGACAAAAACTAGGGGGGTGGAAATGGGAAGGAGGTGGGGAGGGCTGGGGCTGTGGGCTGGGATGGGAGTAAAAGACAGAAAACTGTACAAGAACAATAATTAAAATAAAATAAAATAAAATAAAATAATAAAATAAAATAAAATAAATTAAATTAAAATAAAATAAAATAAAATGAGAAAGAACCGAAGCAAAAGACAGTGCTCTTCTAAGAAAGTATGCCTTCATTGGTGACTTTCAAACCTTTTTTGACTTGACATACTATAACAAATATATTTGTAATTCAGTGCATGCACACACACAAAACTGGAATAAAAGTTTCACAAAACAATCTTACCCTTACTATAAACTCTGTTCACACACTGGTATCTGCTCTTTGAGTTTGCCCCATTGTTGGTGCTGTCACAACCTCTGAAATTGACTTCTAACAGCTTTATCAAGCAGCATATACCTGCTGTGAAACCATTTGGATTTTGAGGGAGAGGAAAAGCGGATGTGTTCAGGCTGGGGGCCCCCACCAGAGCCCCCACCCCACTTCCTCACCTACCAGATCCCCAGAAAACCACTCTCTCTGGCTACCCTTGGCACTCCAGCTGGAGGCAAGAAGCACCTGGCTGGCAAGAAAGTCCCCTTTGCTTTATGGAGGCTACCCTTACAGGCCCACAGGTCATGAAGTTTTTAGTTACTCTCATTTTTTTAAAAAGGCAGGAGCCCTGGCTGGGTGGTTCAGTTGGTTGGAGTGTCTCCCATACACCAAAGAAATTGTGGCTTGATTCTCAGTCAGGGCACATACCAGGGTTGTGGGTTTGATCCCCGGTCGGGCATCGGGGCATGGGAGGCAACAAATTGATGTCTGTCTGTCTGTCTCTCTCTCTCTCTCTCGTCCCCTCTTTAAAATCAATGAATGTATCCTCTGGTAGGATTTTTTTAAAAAAGGGGAAAGGAGTCACCTCTGGTTTTACTTTTCAGATGCATTGTCTCCCTCTCATAACCCTGCAGAGGAGGCTCAGAGGCAGCAGCCTAAGCAGCACCTGTGAGGGCTTTTCTCTGATCTGAAGGGGAGGTAGCTGACAGGCCATCCGAGGCAAAGGTAGTGTCTTTCCCGCATGTTTCCTGCTACCGCTCATTTTGGTCTTTCTGTGTAAACCTAATTATGGAAGATCAGGAAAACTCAGAGGGTTCAGGATTTAAAAAAAAGACATTTGAACAGGACAAAATACCCAAAGCAAGCACGAACTCTGACTGGATCAGTTAAAAGAAATTCTTTAACAGGCATTTTGAGGATAATTGGGAAAAATAAATGATATCTAATTGATTTTTTAAGTTGTGATAATGATGCTGTGATCATGTAGGAGATACACACCAAAGTGTCATAGTGTGTGCAGCATGCTTTCAAATGCTCCATAAAAAAGGATGTGTGTGGGGGGCGGGGCAGTGGCAGCATGTGGTTGTGTATACAAAGAAAAACAGGAAGCAAAAGTGGCAAAATGTCAGCAATAGGTGATTCTAGATAAAGGGTATAGGTGTTCATTTTATTATTGTTATTATTCTTTTAACTTTCTTATAGGTTTGAAAACTGAAATCAAATGATGGTGGTGGGAATGAACTCCAATGATTTGGCTCAGTGAGTGGAGGACACACAGCCTGGCAACACCCTCCAGGTTCTGTAGGTAAGAAGCTGCTGCCAAAGCATGGGGACAGCCTCTTCCCTTTACTGTAGACAGAGAAAGGACAGATGAGTAAACAG
>PVKU01008325.1:0-75136 GCA_004027475.1 Anoura caudifer
AAGTATTCCAAGTCATGAAAGTCAAGGACCAACATCCAAGATTGCTCTATCCAGCAAAGCTTTCATTTAGAATGGAAGGAAAGATGAAGTGCTTCTCAGATAAGGTCAAGTTAAAGGAGTTGATCATCACCAAGCCCTTATTATATGAAATGTTAAGGGACTTATCTAAGAAAAAGAAGATAAAAAATATGAACAGAAAAAGATAGCAAACTCACATATTAACAACCACACCTAAGACAATAGCAAACTAAGCACACACTAGAACAGGAACAGAAACACAGAAATGGAGATCACATGGAGGGTTATCAACAGGGGAGTGGGAGGAGGAGAGAGGGGGGAAAAGGCATAGAGAATAAGTAGCATAGACAGTAGGTAGAAAATAGACAGGGGGAGGGCAAGAATAGTGTGGGAAATGTAGAAGCTAAAGAACTTACGACACATGGACATGAATTAAAGCAGGGGAATGTGGGTGGGAGGGGGTGTGCAGTGTGGAGGGGAATGATCAGGGAGAAATGGGATAACTAATAGCATAATCAATAAAAAATATTTAAAAATAGCTATTTAAATATTTGTCATTTGTGAAAATAACACAAGAACAAAAAATCTCTTCACAGTGCTGAATTATCACCAAGATGTTTGGAAATAATGGTAAGTTTCTGCCTCAAAGCCTGTTTCCTCTAAGACACCCAAAGAAAATTCACCCTGTCATCCTCTGCCAGCTCAGTTCAAGGTTTGCCAGGAACCTCTTCTCCCACTCAAAAGCATTGTAAATGTAGGTGGCTTAGCTGTTCTCCAGTCACTGTCCAGCTTCAGGCACCTTTTGGAGTCTGCCCCAGGCCTCCACTCATAGGTCCACACTAGCCACATCTTTCCAACAATGTGGGCCAGTGTTGGCCATGTTTGCCCCTCTTCAGCAATGGGGCAACGTCTTTAGTCACATATGTGCAGCTCGAACCCCTCCCCTATTTCCATGGGTGTGTCCCCTGTTACTACATAATGACATTGTCTTAGTCTGTTTAGGCTACTGTAACAAAATATCACAGGTTAGATAGCTTGTAAAAAGCAAATTTTACTACATGTTAACTAAATTGAAATCATTTTACAATATATACGACATCAAATCATTGTATACCTGCAAATAATATAATGTTACATGCCAATTATATCTCAATTTTTAAAAAACAAAAGGGAATTTTAGATGGCTAAAAACAAAGTTATCAAAGTCATCACAATCTGCTCATTCCAATACATGAGGATTATAGGGACCCACTGCTACACAATAGCATTTATCAGAAAGAGCTTTGGTATTTTTCAGATAAAAAAAAATCAGTGATGTGCTTATATTATGCATTATGTCACATCCCCACCAGAGACTGAGGCAACATGACATAATCACAAAATGTCTAAAAATTCACATTAAATAGAATAGACTGACTAACCTCGTTCCAGTTCAATTCATCTTGCCACCACAAGTGAACCTGCTGTAAACTTAAAACTTTCAATTTTAGGGTCTTTTATTTTTTAAATAAAGTCCCTAGATTCATACATTTTGCTTTTGTATCTTTATCTTACAGAAATAAAATCTCAATACACAAAGATGTAGAATTATGTTCATTACAACATCACTTTAAAAACTTTATTTCTCACAGTTCCGGATGCTGAAAGCCCAAGACCAGATTGCCAGCATGATCGGGTGAGGGCCCTCCCTTCTCTGGGTTGCAGATGTCTCATATCCTCACGTGGTGGAAGGGGACTACAGAGCTCTGTCTGACTTTTTTGGGGTGGTTTTTTTTTTTGTTTTTTTTTTTGTTTTTTTTGTAAAGGCATTAATCCCACTCAGGAGGCATTAATCATGAGGACCTAATCATAAGTCCCCATATCCTAATTCCCTTACCTTAGGGGTTAGTTTTACAACATAGGAACTTTGTTGAGACACAAACATTCAGACCATAGCAATTATATTTTGTGTAATGGGACCAGATTAGTGTTCCTAAATAAAGATCTGAGATTTTGACCTTGATTGGGTACCGAGAACCTGATCAAGGTACCTGTTCAAGGTAAGAAAAATTCCTACTGTGATTCAATCCCTTACATGGGGCCCATTATGAGCCACATATGATCTGAGGATTACTGAGCAAGACAGTACCTGCACATAGCTTTCCTCTTGGCTGGTCATACAGCCTAAAAAACTTACCCTCCTTTATCATCCATCTGGCTCACATTCAGAATATGTGTCATGTAAGCTCATGCAGAAAAAAAGCAGTAATAATGACTTTGCAATGCTGGGTTTTACTTCTTGTAAAATGTTAAAAACCTATGTATCCAAGAGCAGAGGAAGTTGTGAGGGTGGTGAACTGTGTGTCTTGGCTACCTGTGTCTCCAAAAATGGTTTCAAAGCTAGCCAGCCCCTTCTACCCAGGATTTTCAGGAAGGTGGGCACAAGGACCTTGCCTCTTTTTTTTTTTTATGCTATTACAGTTGTCCCAGTTTTTCTCCCACCCCAAGCCTGCCCCCAATTCCTATAGTTAATCCCCACACCATTGTTTGTGTCCATGAGTATTACATATATGTTCTTTGTCTAGTCCCTTCACCCTCTTTCAACCTGTCCTCACATCTTCCGGACCTCATTTCTTGTTCATGGAGTAGCCATTGATGGTTGGTTGCTCTCAGCCTCTTGTGATTCTTACCTCTCCTGACTTCCTTACCTCTTTCTGATCTTCCTAGTCTTCTGCCTTGGGATGTTGACCAAATGCCCTGGTCAACACATTGCTCTCTATCCATGACTTCTGCCCAGAGTGACTGGTGGGAGATCAGCAATTTCTGTTGTGAGGGCTTTGTTTCTGACCTGGACTACGGAAGCCACTGCTGGGGTCAGCGTCTGAGGGAGTCTCTACTGTCTGAGGACTACCACCAGCTCCATATGTTCTAAATTTCAAAATCCAAGGTTCAGAAAGTGCAGACAGTGATTTGAGAATGACCTGGATGAGAAAAACTAAGTGCAGATTCCTCAACCACATACAGGCCACACATAAAAGGAGTTGAAGAAATTCCCAACTATGGGCTAGGGCTGGTTACATCATAATCACCTGAGGCTACTGTCAAAGATTCATGTTCCCACAATTTACCACAGTTCTGTGTCAGTCTCCCGGATGATACTGTGTGTGTGTTTTCTCACCAGCAACTCAGGTGACTCTGAAGGGCACCTGGGTTTGGGAACCATTGCAGTAGGTGCTCTCTTCTGATGCTTTAACAGGTCACTAAGCCTGCTGTTGTATTGACCAGGTTTGGGTGGGGGAGGGAGACTGCAAGATCCCTCCCAGGGACCCCAGGGAATCTGAGGAGGGAGAGGTTACCACCTCTAACGCCTTTAATGTGTTCTCTGCTGTCTCTTCAGTTCCTACCACAGGAAGGCAGCAGGCACCACTGCTCTACTGGTCTAAACCATAGTTCTCTGTTGTCCCAGAGGTTCTAACACTGGGAAAGAGGTCCCAATCCAGCTTCCAGGCTTTCATGGGGGTGGAGAAAGGCAGAGTGCTGGGGGAAGGGCGGGGGCAGTATGTTAACAAAGTGGCCATTCCATCCCCCCCGCCAGGAGGAAGGTTTTTCCCTGTCGCTGCCTCACAGTTGCAGTGGTGCAGTCTGTTGCCTTGGAGACCAGCTAACACTTCCCGGCAGGGTCTGCTTCATTGCTTAGTTGCTTAGAACTGGAAGTGGGAACCAGGAAAAGCAGAGTCCTGGGATGATCAGGAGCCCTTCTCCCAAAAATGGAGAAATGAGAAATGCAGGTGAGGGTGAGTATCACAAGGTTGGCAGAAGTGGTACGAGAAAGGGTGTGGGAGACACTAAGCTCTAGACAGAGAAAAAATTTAGGGAGGCTGAGGTCTTAAGCATCCATTCCCTCCGTGCCAGGCACTGTGCCAGGTGTTGGGGGTACAACAGTAGACAAGTGATAGGGCCAGTCCGGACTGTGACAACTTGGTGTGAAAGCGGGGAGGGGAAAGAAGGGACAATTGGAGAACACCATTCTCTTTGGGACTTGGGGTCAGCAAATTAGGTTCAGGAGAGACCTGAGCTTTCTTGTCAAACAAAAAGGACAAATGACATTTCTAGAAGTAGGTCCAACTTGAGCAAAGAAAGGCATGAAATAACAAGGTATGTGTAAGTGTTGCCAGGGACTGTAGAAGGATTTAAGATGAGACAGAAAGGTGAGCAGGGAACAGATCCTGAAGCAATGCTAAGCCTTGCAAAGAAGGTCCCAGGTGATTATCTATGGCTCTGAGGATCAACGTCTGGGTCTAAATAGGTAGCAAGATAAACAGCTCCACATACTGGAAAAGTCATTATAGCAGCAGAATGTAAAATGGGTTGGGTGGGGTCAAGACTAGAGGTTATTTGGCAATTAAAACATACAAATCCTGGGATGGCTTTATCCTGGATAAACATTTAGGAGAATCTGAGATCCAGCTGTTAGCAAAACAAGAAGTTAGCTGAAGATTTTCTTTTATTCGCTAATCAGGGCTACCTCTCTCCCCTTGACTAAAGACAATTTTGCATGCTCCCTTCCTGTGACCACTACCCCAGGGTAAGCTGACCCACCTTTGTCAAAACCCTGCACCTGTCCTGAGTACATTTATTCAACAAATATTTTGGGGGCAATTACTGTGTTCCAGGCACTGTTTTATGAAAAAGAATTTTAGTGGAGAACATAACTAAGTTCCTTTCCTCATAGGTCTTTCTTCTAGTGGATTTATGGGGGCAGGAGAAGGAAGAGACAGATAATCAGGAAATAAATAACATCAGATGATGAAACATGGCAAGGAGGAAAAAAGAAAGCAGGATGGAGGGGCTACTGAGACGGGGCACTTAAAGAAGACCTCCCTGATAAGTTTTCATCTGCACCAAAATTTGAGCATAAGGACTTTGTTCCCTTCACTTCAGCCTCCCCCAGTGCCTGCTCTATCTAGCACCCAGTAGGCACTCTATAAATGTTCACAGGATGAAGGATTGCATGAGTATCATCTAAAGTGCTTGAAGAGGCAGCACTTGTAGAATACTGGTATGCCATGTTTCTACAGATGAAGAACCAAACCAAAGGTCCAGTGCTCTTTCTAAGCACACCATGTTGTTCTATAATGCTCCTCCATGGGCCGCAGGCCTCTGACTTCCCTGAGTGTTAATCCCTCACTGAAAAGGGAACTGAGACACTGTGGGGTGTCCACTGTTTATGGGGTGTTTCTAACAGTTTTTGCCACTAGAGTCTCCCAGCAAAGCTTACTGATGTAAAGCCCGTTTGTTTTTTTAAGACATTGCCGCATTATCTTGGTGCTTCCCCAAAAAACAAAGCATCCTCCAGATAAAGGATTAAAGACCCAAAAGAGAAAAGCAAATTGCCACATCATTAGGCTATTTAATGATTTCATAAGAATGCACACTCATGTTTAAGCTGCATCTCTGTTTGGAGTTTCTCACCTGCCATATCTTGCCAGTATTTTTTTTGGTCACAAATAATAAAAACCTCAATGAGCTAGCTTGACAGCAGAAAGTGAAGTCAGTTCTCACAAGTGCCTGGGATAAGTAATTAGAAATTCAAGACCCAAGGCAGTTTTCTCAACATCCTTCCTTCTCTCCCTTCACCTCGCACCTCAAAATATTTATCATCTGTCAGTCCCTGCTCTCATGTCAATTACAATCTAATGGGAGAGAGAGACACCAATTTTTAAAAATCACATTAATGAATGTATGATTCTAAAGTGCACTGAAGGAAAGGAACATAGTTCTCTGAAAGTTTATATAGCACAAAGCAACCTGAATTAAATGGGATGTTGGAGAAGATGTCCCAAAGAAGTGACATTGGGCTGCAGTTTCAAGGAGCCGTGGGTCGGGGGAAGAATGTTCCAGAGCAAAGGCAGTACATGAAAAGTACTGCCTGTGGTTGGGGAAGTGCAGTATTCCTATGAAGAAGGTGTTGTGAACACAAAGAGGGTCACAGTGGTGAAAGGGGAGAGCTGGAGGCTAGGTCCGCAGCAGCCAGACCACATGAGGCCTCAGATGCCATTACAAGGATCTTACTCTTCGTCCTAGAAATGAAGGGAAGTCTCTGAATAGTGTTAAGTGGGAGGGAGAAGAAACGTGGCCCTGGATTTCTGTCTTTACAAGATCATTTGGGCTTTAGTAAGGAGAACAGATTGGATGAGAGGACTCAGCATATAGGAAGGACAGTCAGGGTCTAGTAACATCTGTGGCAGAAATGACTGGTCTGAAAAAGAGAAATGCCAATGGGGACAGGCAAGTGGAGAGACAGACAAGATCAGGTGATGGATTGGGTATGGAGAATGAGGTGTCAAGAATAATTCCTAGGTTTCTGATTCATGAGTAGATAGATGGTGATTCTTTTCCCTAAACTAGAGAATAAAAAGCAGGTTTGTAGAGAATATGAATTCAGTCTTGCCATGCTGAATTTGAGGCACTCCTGATGGAAATGTCTGGTGTTGATGAACACCCACTTCTGGAGTCAGAGATCTGGGCTTTTGATACGTGGTTGAGAGTTGTTGTTGCATATAGGTGGTAGTTCAAGCCACAGACAAAGATAAGATCCCCTAGGAAAAGAGGAAAAGGTTCACAATTTAGCCTCAAGGAACATTGACTTAAAATGCTTAGGAGAGGAGGAGGAGCCTGCATAGGAGACTGAGAAGGTGCAGGCAGAGAGTGAGAAGGAAGCCTGAGAAAGCGGCCCCAGGAACCAAAGCCATCAATGACCACTAACTCTACTTTTCTCTGAGTTCAGTCTCTTCCAGCTTCTGAATGGACATGGTGGCCCCACAACTGAATTCCAGTTCCCAGAGAATCTAATTGATCAATCTTGGATACGTGTCTACCACTGATTCAATAAGCTGTGAAGGGCAGGCTGTAGGACTCAGCCCTTTAAGTGCAGATGTAGTTCTCAGAGAAAAAAAGTTCAGTATTTTTCCTCTCCCCTCCTTCTCAGAATCGCTATGGTCACTTGCTGTCCTCTGTGCCTCATGCAGCCTTCATTACACTGTTAACTCAGCCACCACCTTTTCATCTTTCAAGAAGGTCTAAGCTCAAAAGACACCTTCACTACCCACCTTACCTATGCAAAGTAGAGCCCTTTCCTGATCACTATAATGCCATCCTGTTTACTTCCTTTATAGTACTTTCTACAATTTGTAATTAATATATTTAATTTTTTAAACACCAGTCTCCCCCTCTAGAATTAAGCTCTGCAAAGGACAAGAACAACATTAGCTTAGTGTTTCTCAACTGGGGATGATTGTGCTCCCAGGAGACAGCAGGCCATGTCTAGAGACAGTGCAGGTTGTCACAACTTGGGGGCAGGGGTGCTACTGGCATCTAATAGGCAGAGTCCAAGGATGCTGCTAATCATCCTACAATGCACAGGACAGCCTCACAACCAGGAATGTCAAAAGGACCAAGAATGAGAAACCCTCATTATCTTGTTCACCATTATATCCTCAGCACCTAACACAAAGCCTGATACCTCATAGGTGTTTGATAAGTACTTAGTGGATGGATTAGAGGAGAGTTGAGTTGAATATAGAGAACTCCAAGGCTGTTGTCTCAGTGTTGCACTTACCCTTCTCTTCTCTGGAATTCTTTTCCTCCCTAGGAGAACAAGCACCGGGTATCTTTGTAATGGCAACACAAACTAGCCATGTCTCCCACGATCAAGATAATAAGTATCTAGAAAATCAGAGGTAAGCTTCTCTCTGATTTTGCAAATAAATACAGTGACAATAATATTTTGCCCTGGGGAGTTGAGGGGGGAACACCTGCCTTATAGTGAGGCAGGTAACTCGTCATTGCATTATCTCATACCTGAGGGCTTCAATGATCCACCAGAATAGAGTAAAATTTCTCATGAACCCAGATATCACATTTTATTAGGACTCTACAGGAACCCTCCCCACTTACTGCACAGAAATAAAAAAATTTTAGAGGCACTGTCAGTGTGGAATCAATATCCAGTGCTGGGACATTGATTAGATCACTTTGTTTTGTAGCACAAAGAGAAACAGAGACCCAAAGAAGCAATTGATCCAGAAGGATGTCAGTGAATTTGGCCAAAATCCAGATGATGGACTGCTAGTTACTCATGTTAATCAGACACAAGACTTACTGGTAAAAACCTTTGCGCTTTAACTGAGTCACGGTGTTTACAGATCATAGTGAGGGAATACAGAATGTGTCCAACTCTGGGTATTCTCTTCATATAGGATCCCAGGACTGAAAAAGAGTAGTTAAGTATTTATATCTAATCCCTTGCCTTTAGAAATGACTGAAGAATATCTCTGCTGTTTATAGAAATTTTGTGGTTCTCTGAGGCATATCATGAAATATTCAGGAGCATGTAAAGAAGACTGTCCACACTCTCAAAGCCTGAAGTCTAAGAAATTGATTTCTAAAATTCCCCTACCTGAGATTTGTTTTTTTTTTTTTTTTTTAGGATTCCCTAAAATCTAAATCTAAAAATCAGTTTCACTAATTGCTGTTAGAGTAAGAGAGTTATGGAAGAATTAACCTCTAGAATGACCAGGACTGTGTTTTAGGCTGACTCTCAATGTGTAAGCCATCTTTCCAAGATGGTGAGTGGATTGTCTAAAACTCAGAATTCTTTTTACCATAGAAACGGTTGTCTTCAGGGATGGCCAGTTGAGGCCTGGCCCATAACCATCTAATCTATGTTAGAGTTTAAATATCACACCTGTGAAATGATATTAGTGTAAAACAATACAGTTTTAATGCTGGCAATTAAACAATCAAGAAAATAGTCATGTCTTACTTTTCCTGAGCATGGGCACTTATGGGAAAGCAAGTTTAATGAAAAGAAAATGGGGAAATACCAGTAGCATTGAGATTCTGAGGGATTCTTTCAATGACCTCAGATGTTAAATGATATATCTTTATTTCATCTAATATAATATAAATACATGACTTCCCAGGTATACATGGACCAGCCCTACATTTATCAGCCACAGCCAGGGCCTTCTTTGCCTCACAAGTGAGTGGCAGTGAGAAAGAGGGAAGGGAGTGCCCCAACACAAGATCTTAACTATCTCTTCAAAAACGTCAACCTTTAGAATGCAATCACTATGCTCTACACTCAAAATCCAGAATGTACTTAATAGTGAATCTTCAAATAGTAAAAATACAAAAATCAACTTTCCAAAACCCGATGGATCATTTCAAACGCAAGTAAACTGGAAGAAAGGTGGGTTGCACCTGCCTTGCTCATTGTTATCGCTGACCAGTGTGTCCTGAAAGATGAAAAGGGTGACATCTAGTGTTTGCATGTTGACAGTGTTTCATGTGTTTCCCTAAGTGTGAGACAGGACAATAGCTTTAGACAGTTCAAAGGTAGGACACTGATTAGTGGAGAATCATGTAATGAGAAAGTGATTTTTTCAGTCCCTTCCCTTACAGTTCCTAATCAAGATAGTCACAATGTGGTGCTAATTTAAAGACTGTATATATTGTGATCACAAACATGACTTGAGCTTTTCTGTTTGGGTTTCAATCCTACCTTCACCACTTACTAGCTGTGTAACTGTGGGCAAATTACTCAAATTTTCTATACCTCAGTTGCCTTGTCAGTAAAATGGGGTTAATGATAGAACCTATGTTTTAGAATTAAATGGGGTTAATTTATGGAAAGTTCTCAATGCATAATAAGTGCTATGTAAATGTTTGCTGTAATTACTAGTATTCTTTCACCCTCCTTTAATATCTGCAATTTCCTTTTGAAACAGAGAAAGTAGGCCTGGGGCACGAAACTTAAGGTGCAATACTCTCTTGCTGGAACATAACAGCAGCATTTCATTGTTGCTGTCTTTGTTTTGTGGTTACCTTCCACCATTGTTGAGAACTATTTATGCAGAAACACTCAAGGCCCTATTCTGTGCCAAAGTTTCAGACACCCAGCTTACAGGCAAAGGAAGACTTGCTCAGCATCACAAAGCTAGTAAATGGAGAACCCCATTGGTTTGGGCAGCAAATTTATGCTCAGAAACAGGTTGCCATTGCCAGTGATTTATTTAACACAGTTTCACTGTGGGAATTATAATAATTTCACAAGCCAATAGCAACAGGATAATGTCTCTCAATAAGCCAATAAAGAAATAACACCCTTTGAATGAAATTACATTTATTTCAGGCAAATGGAATTTAAGGGAAATAAAGTCCAAATTCAGTGGAGGTGTACCTTTCTGCCAAGTTGGTGAGTTGGTTCTCAGAAGAGTCCGCTCAGTTAACCAAGAGCTGCCGCCAGGGCAAAGGGAAAGTTTCTTGTTGTTAGAGCGCGTTGCTAGGGAACGATGGCACTACATGCGTAGCAAGGTAATCTCCTTCCTGGGGCTGCTGCATGGTTTTTACTATCCCTGGAAAGGAGTCGTCTCACTAAGACGGGAGCTAATGCCCAAGGTTGTCAGAGGGCTGGGTAGGTCAGTAGAGTCCCCTTGCCCAGACTGAGCACTCTCGGTGCGTCCTCACAGGCTTGCATTTAAAGGCTAAATGTCCCATCACTGTAGCTACTTTTCCACATGTTCTTATTACTAAACCCCCAGCAGTGCCCATCATCTGCTGAACTACTGTTGACCAATAACAGCAGGTATCATGACAACATCTTGTCAACATCTTGTTCTGCAATGTAAACAGCTTCACTCTTAGATCAAAACAACTTCATATGATTCATAAACAAGTGGACTTGAAATCACCAAACGGTACCACACTCCTTTCTTCCCTCCTACTCTTCGTCCATCCTATTATTCTTCCTTTCCCTGTATCCTCTGTCCTATCCTGTATAGTTCAGTCAGCTACAGTGGATAGTTCCAGCCTCTTGAGTCCTGACAAATGCAAACCCAAGCAGAACCCACTTAGGATTCAAGCAGTTGCCCAGGAGCAGCAGGAGCCATCCTTGTATCTAGCTGGGGTCCCCGTGGGTTAAATGGTGCTCCAGGCCCATTCCACACTCATCAGATGCTGGAGAGTGGTTTCCCTCACCGTGGAACTGAGCCGGCCTCGTATTACCATGCCATTCTGTACCCTGAGTGAGTTATGGCCAACTTTGGCAACATTTAAAGTCAATTTGTATCACATGGACAGCAGTGGTGGTGCTGGAAACTCTTGTAAAATCCCTGTTGATCCTTGCACACCTTTCCAGACTCTTCTCATGTCACAATACCCTATATTTTCTACACTCCAACAACAGTGGGCACCTTTCTGTTCTTCAAACCCTCTGACACACACACACCCCAAACCCCATTCCTCTGACTAGAATATGTGTTCCAAGCTATGCACAGGGCCGGCTTCTTCTTAACTTATAAATCTTGGCCCAGAGAGGATAAAGTGACCTCCCCATCTCCTCCCCAGTCATTTTCTATCACATTTCCCTGTTCGATCTTCTTAATGGAACTGTTTCTTTCTGGAATTATGTACATTGATTTCATTTTCTTCATTACTGTCCATTCTTCTACACTAGAATGTAAGCTCCAAGAAAGCAAGAACATTTCCATCTTGTTCTAGCATCTTGTTTCATTGTAGCTCTAGCACCAGGAGCAGTGCCTAGTTCAGAGTAGGGCTTAGAAACACTCACCGGAGAATGGAAGAAATGCCAGCCTCCAGAAGTTGAACAGCTAAAGTGGACTCAGAGCCTCAGGTCAGCTTTCTCTACCTTCCGGCCCCCAGAAAGCATTACCAGTGTTGAATGCTCACTGCGAATGACGTCAACTTCACCCACATTCCCACATTCTGAGCTTAGCACTATGTAAGTGAGGCAGGTGTCACTAGGTACAGGTAAGGGGGCTTTAGTCCATTTTGTGGGCAGACTTCTGTGGTGGCTAGAAAATTCTTCTTCTAGAACTGTCACCTGCTGCTGCTGCTGCTTCCAGACTCTGGAATGGACAAGATAAACCCATTCCCTCTTCCATTAGTCAGCGAATATTTGTTGGGGACCATCACACAGATAGGGAAGCAGAACTCATCCACCTGAAATGACATAAAGAAGGCAAGAGGGAAATAAACAGAGACCACCCAAATGAAAACAAATGGAATTTATTCGGAGTTTTCTCTAGCAACAGAGTCAGCTACCAACACTTGTGTTTGGCAGAGACTCAAAGGCTGTCAGGGGAGTGAGAAAACTTTATAGTGAAGAAAGGGAGGCTCCAGGTGTGCTCTAGAGGAAGCTGTTAGCAGAGGCAAGCAGGAGGCACCTAACTAGAAGCCAGCCATCTCATGTGATTGGTTCGCAGGCATATATGACTTTCTTTGGTTGGTCCTGAGCTGGAAGCAGAGGCATAAATATAGGAAAGCTGACTTCTGGCAAAGATGGAGGCGTAGGTGCACACACTGTGCCTCCTTGCACAACCAAAATTAAGGACAACAAAGATTTAGAAACAAGAAAACAACCAGAACTGACAGAAAATTGAACTGTACGGAAGTCTGACAACCATTCATCCAGACCAGTAAGAGGGGCGGAGGTGCGGCAGGAAAAAGTAGAGGTCAGTGGAGCCAGGCACACAGGCAGTAGCTGGCAGATCCCAGGCACACAGGTGGAGGCTAGCAGGCCCTGGGTGCAGGGTGGCAATGGGCAGACCCAGTGAGGCCTCGCAAGATGGCTGGCTGACCAGGTGAGGCAGTCCCACACTTCTGCACAGATAATCCAGGAGAAAACGGGCAGCAAGACAGACCTCGAAACCCAGGGCCCCAGTGCCGGGAAATAAAACCTAAAAGCACTGATTGAAAACACTTGTGGGGGTTCAGGTGCCAGGAGAGACTCCCAGCCTCACAGGAGAGTTGGTTGGAGAGACCCACAGGGTTCTAGAACATACACAAGCCCACCCACCTGGGAATCAGCACCAGAAGGGCCCAATTTCCTCTGGGGAAGGGACTGGAATCCAAGAGAGCGCAGAGCAAGCACCACTGTTCCCTCTCAGACCCTGCCCCCACATACAGCATCACAACCCAGCAACTGGGCTGCCCCACCCTGGGGGACACCTAAGGCTCTGCCCCTCACTATGTAACAGCCACAACCAGATCAAAAACAAAACACAAAAAACAAAAATGGCTCAAACAGGAGAACAGATCAAAGCCCCAGAGCCAATTCATCTAAGCAACAAAGAGGCGACCTATCAGATGCACAGTTCAAAGCCCTGCTGATCAGGATGCTCACAGAATTGGTTGATTTTGGTTGCAAATTAGATGAACAAATGAAGGCTACAATAAGTGAAATGAAGAAAAATGCACAGGGAACCAATAGTGATGGGAAGAAAACTGGGACTCCAATCAATGGAGTGGACCAGAAGGAAGAAAGAAACAACCAAACAGAAAAGATGGAAGAAACAAGAATTCAAAAAAATGAGGAGAGGCTTAGGAACCTCCAGGACATCTTTAAACATCCCAACATCCGAATTTTAGGGGTACCAGAAGGGGAAGAGGAAGAGCAACAAGTGGAAAACTTATTTGAACAAATAATAAAGGAGAACTTCCCCAATCTGGCAAATAGACTTCCAGGAAGTCCAGGAAACTCAGAGAGTCCCAAAGAAGTTGGACCCAAGGAGGAACACACCAAGGCACATCATAATTACATTAGCCAAGATTAAAATGAAGGAGAGAATTCTAGAAGCAGCAAGGGGTAAGGGGACAGTCACCTACAAAGGAGTTCCCATCAGACTATCAGCTGATTTCTCAAAAGAGACCTTCCAGACAAGAAGGGGCTGGAAAGAAGTATTCCAAGTCATGAAAGTCAAGGACCAACATCCAAGATTGCTCTATCCAGCAAAGCTGTCATTTAGAATGGAAAGGAAGGTAAAGCATTTCCCAGATAAGGTCAAGTTAAAGGAGTTGATCATCACCAAGCCCTTATTATATGAAATGTTAAAGGGACTTATCTAAGAAAAAGAAGGTAAAAAATATGACAGTAAAAAGATAGCAAACTCACAGATATTAACCACACCTAAAACAAAAGCAAACTAAGCAAACACCTAGAACAGGAGCAGAACCACAGAAATGGAGATCATGTGGAGAGTTAGCAATGGGAGTGGGAGGAGGAGAGGGGAAAAGGTACAGAGAATAAGTAACATAGATGGTGGGTAGAAAATAGACAGGGGGAGGGCAAGAATAGTGTAGGAAATGTAGAAGCTAAAGAACTTATGACACATGGACATGAACTAAAGGGGGAAATGTGGGTGGGAGGGGGTGTGCAGGGTGGAGGGGAATGATGGGGGTTCTGTCTGGTCTGTGTGTGCAGATTCAGTCTCTCACAGGCAGGCTATGCTGAGTGGCCCTTGAATTGTCCAGCTGCTTGTTAGACATGAGATGGGAGAGGGGAACTGGACTTCCAGGACAGCTGGCCCAGAGCACAGGTCTCCATGTTCCTCTGTTCCTTCAGCAAGGCGAGATCTTAACCAGACTGCTTTCAGGTAAGACCGTCAGAGTTGGCGGCTCTTGGGCACCTGTGTGGAGAGAGCCTGGCACCTACAATGTCCTCAGCCTCACTCTCTTTTCACGGCTAATTGTTTGATTCTGGCTCCATCTCACAGAGGCTACAAGAATGGGATATCCAGCCCTCAGCGTGGGATGATGCACACGATTGGCTTTCAACTCACAGTTTAAAGTTTGAGAAGCTCACCTTGGCTGACCTGATCTGTCAGGGCACAGCTGTGCTGTAAGTCTGAAGCCACCCCATCACCCTAAGCCTGCAGTGACATACCCGGCTCCCTGGGCCTGAAAGACCCCTTCTTAGGCGTTGCTTCTTCAGGGAGGAGGACAGCAGTGCAGTGAAGAAAATGCAATTCTCACCCCGGATCATCCACCAGTTCAAAGCAAAGCTTTCTGAGTAAGTATGTTTTTCAGTGTGTTCTCAGCAACCCCAGAACTCAAGAATTACCTCCTTTTAGCAGCTTGAAAGTCACTTTGTTCAGATGACAATCTCTGTGGGACTTTAGGCAGGTCTTTTCCCACTTCTAGACCCAATTTCATTTTTTTTCTGACGTAAAGAAGTTGGATCATATCAGTTTTTCTCAGCTTTCTAAAATTGATGATTTCTTTGAATAAACACATAAAACATCACAGCTTCAATTGATGTGTAGTTGTTAAGAGCCACCACTTTCAGTGACCAATGGATTGGGTTAATGCTTTTGTAAATGTCAAAACATGCAGGCTCCTCACTCCCAAACCAGATTTTGGTCGCATGTGTCTACATTCCATCCTGACTATGCAGTCTGTGACCCGTGATTACTGTTTGCCCAAGTTTACCTACAAAGCTATAGTAATGACTAATAGCTAACATTTATTAATGTGTCAGGGATTCTACTAAGGGCTGCATGCATTATCTTATTCAATCCTCAGAACAATTTGAAATATAGTATTATTCTAAAGTTAACTAAATCTCAACTGCTAAATGACTAATTTGCCAAATTTATCAAAACACTTTGACTATAAATTTTGTAGTAATTTACAGTTGGAAGGTTTAAAGTGTTTTTAAAGAATTCTGCAATACTTTGGTTGATTGGTTTAATTGTGAACCCAGCATTTTAAGGAATGTTCAAATTCATTCAGTTAATTCGTCATTTGGCAAATTGATTCTCAAGTAGATTGACTTGGATAAAGTCCCATTATTGTCTTCATGTTGCAGATAATGAAACTGGAGCTCGGAGAGGTCACCACACCTGTCCAAGGTCACCCAGCTAGTAAATGGTGGGGCTGGGTCTCCAGGACAAACCTGTCTCATTATGAAGTTCATACTCATAGCCCTTCTATACTCGTGTGTGCCTGAAAACTGTGCACCACACCCTGCCCCATGATTTCATATCCAAAGGCCTTCCTTGCCCTTCCCCAGGCCCCCAAATCTTAACAGCTTTCAGTGAAGGCAAGTCACTTATATTCCAGTGACTGAGTCTTTAGGTTCAGCACCTGTTACATGCTGGTCTCCAAACAGCCATTGGAATTGTTCGTGACTTTTTTGGAAACTAAGCTTCATTTGTTCATCAATACACTGAGAAAGTGCTGCTGAACTGTCTTGCATGTGCCTTGATGATCATCCCTAGGTGATTTAGAAGTCTCCCCTGAAAGGACCAATTTGTGAAAAGCAAGAGTATCCTTCTACCTTCTTCATGAGAACACACCCACCCTCCACCGCCCTGCCTGCACTCGGTGCTCACTCTTATCCCTGACTCTCATCCCACCAAACCACAGCTGCCTGTAGTGTACCTGGCACCACCAACGGGTAGCACCCACACAGTGCTCTTGTCACAGCCCCTCCAGTGCGTACCCCTAGCAAACAGCACCTTCATTTTTCTCTGTTAAATCTGCCTTATACTCTCCCCAAAACTTAGACACGTTAAAAAAATGATTCCATCCACACTTTCCTCCCATGTAAGTGGCTGTTGCTCAGTAATGGAGCTGTCCTTGAGTAATGAGTCTTCCTGGTGTTTTGACAGAGCTATAGGACTTTATCAACAGAGAATTCAGTGGCTCACAGAAAACAGCAAAAAGGTAACAAATATGAATTTCATTCTTTGCCTCCTTTCACTCATTTCTTCCGTATTTGTTAGAACTCTTTCAGGTATAACTTATAGACCCCCAATTTAATTTTATGTCAAATAAAAAAGAAATTTCTTGGCCTATATAAATGAGAAACCTAGACACAGCCATATCCCGGGGCTTGAATGATGTCATCTCTTTGTCTCTGGGCTCTGCTTTCCTTGGGTTGGTTTTATTCTCAGAAAGGCTGTTCCCAGGCTTGGGAAGATGGTCATCAAGAGCTCTAAGCTTACATGTCACCAGCTAGAGTGACATGCCAATAGGCAACCCATCTACCTTTCTCAGTACACTCTCCCAGGTCCTGGGATTGACTCTCACTGGGCCAGTTTAGACCAATCACCATCACCAAGGAGGTGAGATATACTAACTAGCTAGGACTGGAACTGGCTTATTCCTGGGGAAAACCAGGGGGTGGGGGAAGAAGGAGAGTTTGGGTAACTCTCCCCATTCACCAAACCTGAAAGGGAGGTGGATGGTTGTACGTAGAAAGCCAGAGTGCTGTTACCAGAAGACAAACAGATCTTGGGTGGGTGAGAATAGATGTGCCCTGGACCATTTAATCACAGACCCTTAATGAGATTTATAAGACTAAGGCTGATCATCTGCATGTAACTTATACTGAACCTTTGATTAAATGTCTTTCTCAGCCCTGGAGTGTAGAAGAGTGATTATAGGCCAATTAATCTTTGATTTGCTCTTTTATTTGTTTTAGCCTGTTTTCCTCCAACGAATGCTTTTCTGGTTCACCATTTTCCTTCACCTTAGGCATTTTCTGCAGAATTTTTGTTTGTCACAACTGGTAAGGGAGGGAGAGTGACAGGGAAACTTCTAAATACTCCCCAGTGCACAGGACAGCTCCCTGTGAAGGGGAATTATCTGACACAAACTGCCAACAGTGCAGCAGCTAGAAACCCTGGTGTAGGCACACTAGAGAAAGAACTGAGCACTTGCCCAGTGCCTCTCAAATGTTATTTTTTAATTATATTTTATTGATTATGCTATTACAGTTGTCCCATTTCTCCCCCATCATTCCCCTCCACCCTGCACACCCCCTCCCACCCACATTCCCCCCTTTAGTTCATGTCCATGTGTCATAAGTTCTTTAGCTTCTACATTTCCCACACTATTCTTGCCCTCCCCCTGTCTATTTTCTACCCACTGTCTATGCTACTTGTTCTCTGTACATTTTTCCCCTCTCTCCTCCTCCCACTCTCCTGTTGCTAACCCTCCATGTGATCTCCATTTCTGTGGTTCTGCTCCTGTTCTAGATGTTGGCTTAGTTTGCTTTTGTTTTAGGTGTGGTTGTTAATATCTGTGTGTTTGCTGTCTTTTTACTGTCATATTTTTATCTTCTTTTTCTTAGATAAGTCCCTTTAACATTTCATATAATAAGGGCTTGGTGATGATCAACTCCTTTAACTTGACCTTCTCTGAGAAATGCTTTATCTTCCCTTCCATTCTAAATGACAGCTTTGCTGGATAGAGCAATCTTGGATGTTGGTCCTTGACTTTCATGACTTGGAATACCTCTTTCCAGCCCCTTCTTGCCTGTAAGGTCTCTTTTGAGAAATCCGTTGACAGTCTGATGGGAACTCCTTTGTAGGTGACTGTCCCCTTACACCTTGCTGCTTCTAGAATTCTCTCCTTCATTTTAATCTTGGCTAATGTAATTATGATGTGCCTTGGTGTGTTCCTCCTTGGGTCCAACTTCTTTGGGACTCTCTGAGTTTCCTGGATTTCCTGGAAGTCTATCTGTCAGATTGGGGAAGTTCTCCTTTATTATTTGTTCAAATAAGTTTTCCACTTGTTGCTCTTCCTCTTCCCTTTCTGGTACCCCTATAATTTGGATGTTGGGACGTTTAAAGATGTCCTGGAGGTTCCTAAGCCTCCCCTCATTTTTTTTTTTTTTTGAATTCTTGTTTCTTCCATCTTTTCTGTTTGGTTGTTTCTTTCTTCCTTCTGGTCCACTCCATTGATTTGAGTCCTAGTTTTCTTCCCATCACTATTGGTTCCCTGTGCGTTTTTCTTCATTTCACTTATTGTAGCCTTCATTTGTTCATCTAATTTGCAACCAAAATCAACCAATTCTGTGAGCTTTCTAATCACCAGTGCTTTGAACTGTGCATCTGATAGGTTGGCTACCAGTACTTTGAGCTGTGCATCTGATAGGTTGGCTATCTCTTGGTCACTTAGATGAATTTGCTCTGGGGCTTTGATATGTTCTGTTTGAGCCATTTTTGGTTTTCTTTTTTTTTGGGGGGGGGTTGGTCTGGTTGTGGCTGTTACGTAGTGAGGAGCAGAGCCTTAGGTGTTCACCAGGGTGGGGCAACCCAGTTTCTGGGTTGTGATGCTGGATGTGGGGGCAGGGTCCAAGAGGGAACAATGGTGCTTGCTCCTCTCTCTCTTGGATTCCAGTTCCTTCCGTTGCTTTCCCCAAGCAAATTGGGCCTTTCTGGTGCTGATTTCCATGTGGGTGGGCTTATGCATGTTCTAGGACCCCGTGGGTCTCTCCAACGAACTCTCCTGTGAGGCTGGGATACTCTCCCAGCACGTCAACCCCCACAAGTGTTTTCAATCGATGCTTTTTAGGCTTTATTTCCCGGCACTGGGCCCTGTGCTGTGTAGTCTGTCTCACTGCCAATTTTCACCTGGTTTATCTGTGCACAAATGTGTGACCACAGTCAGCCACCTCGTCCACCTCGCTTGGTCTGCTCATTGTCTCCCTGTGCTCAGTAACCGCTGCCTGTGCATCTGGGGTGTGCTAACCGCCGCCTGCACACCCGGGACCACCAGCCACTGCTTCTTCCCACTGGGACCCCTCTTCACCAGCCGCTGACTCTGCCCCTCTTACCGGTCTGGGTGAATCGTTGTCAGACTTCCGTACAATTCAATCCTCTATCTGTTCTGGGTTTTTTTTTTGTTGTTGTTGTTGTTCTATATTTTTGTTGTCCTTAATCTTGGTTGTGAGAGGAGGCATAGTGTGTTCACCTACGCTTCCATCTTGGCTGGAAGTCTCAAATGTTATTTTTTTAAAGATTTTATTTATTTATTTTAGAGGGAGGGGAAAGGAAGAAGAAAGGGAAAGAAACATTGATGTGAGAGAGAAACACTGATCGGTTGCCTCTTGTATGCACCCCAGCCAGGGACTGAACCTGCAACCCATGCAGGTGCCCTGACCAAGAATCAAGCTGGTGACCCTTCACTTTGTGGGATGATGCCCAACTAACAGAGCCACACCAGTCAGGGCCTCTTAAACATTATTGTGCAGCCAAATCCCTTGGGGTTGGGAGAATCTTATTAAAATGCAGACTCTAATTAGGTAAGTCTGGGGTGGGACCTAAGATGTCTCATCTCACAAGCTCTCAAGCAATGGTAATACTGTCAGCCCATGTCCAACACCTGCAGGAACAAGTTCCTGGGGGCATCCCAATATTTAGTCTTCAGGAAGAGGAGGAGAATTTGGTAAAGGAGAATGAGGACTGGCCAGTGAGTGGAAAGACGAGCAGGAAAATGTGGTGTCCTGAAAGACCAGTGTACTATTAAGTGTTTCATTCTGTTTCAAATTGTATCCTATGCTAGTTACTCAGAGTTCCAGAGAGTTGAGAACTTGGATTTGGCAAGAGCAAGGTCATTCATTGGTCACTTTGATAAATGTGGCTTTAGAGGAATGAGGAGGGGAAAGCCTAATGAATGGTTACAGAGCAATGGTACGTAAGGAAGCATTGCTGAAATGGAAAGCAGAGAAATGGAGTAGTGGCAGGAGAGATGGGGTCCTGAAATGTGTATTTCCTTGTATGATGGGCAGTAGAGAGGGAGGCACTGGTAGTCTAAGAGAAGCTTGACTAGAGGGGCAAAGTACCTATTTGACAAGCCAGAGGGTTGATTGCAGGGCTTGGAGAGTTAGCTTTAGATCTATAGTAACAGGAAAAAGGCAAAATGTGTGGGCACAGGGCCAGGCAGGCTGGTAGATTCTGCTGGAAAGGTTAAAAAAAAAAACAACTGCTACTACTCTTCAGTTTGTTTCTATTTTCTCAGCGAAATTGGAGACAAAATCACTTGCCAAGAGAATGCAAAAAGGAAATGTCAAAGGTATGAGAGGTAGAAAACACCTCTGTGAGTAGGAAATGGAATTAAACAGAAAACTGGGTATCCAGTAACACAGGATTTAAGGCAAAAAGCATGAAATGGAATCCACCACCCATGGAAAACTATCAGTTTCGTATGAATGAAAATTCTAATTCACAGTGCAGCTATAACAGCATGAGTAGTTACATGCAGGATCCAACAGCATCAACAGGTAGGCAGCAATAGTGGTTAGAAACATAATTAGAAACTCACAGAAATACCAGGGCAGCCAGCAAGCTTCACAAATCTGCCTGTGGTGGTAGAGAAGGAGAAAACAAATGAGGATCCAGATAAATGAAATTAAATACGTTGATGTAATGTCAACATAATAAACATCCAGATCTGTAAGGATTTTTGTGAGTTTATTTGAGCCAAATTGTGACTCTTGCTGGGAAGCAAAATCTCAATGGATTGAGAAAATGCTCCAGAGAATGGCAGTTTTGCATTTTATTTTATACATCAGAATCAAAAGAGAAGATGTATGGGGGTTACATGAAATCCACTGGTGGTAGATTATGGAGGCAGGAGAAAGCAAAGTGGGAAACTCTCTGAGATTGGATAAAAAGTAAAAGGAACAGACACATACATTAGTGGGTATAGGATAGTTAACATTTAACAACATGATAATAACAGTGAGAGGATGTGTGGTCCTGTTCTGGTGTGGTGGTTATGCTTTGAGGGGTCTGGACAAAAGGAAATTACTTTGATATTCCAAAGGTTTGTTATCCAGATATGTTACAGTACATGGAAAAAGACAATAGCTAGGCTCAGTTAAGGTGAATTGAAGATTGAACTTGGTCAGGGAAGTTATTGCCCCAGAACATGACCACCAGCCACAAACTGCCTTTAGTTAGAAAGTTTTCTTTTCAAACCATCCCTTGAAATTATTTTAGGTCTCTGATTTGTATGCCTGCCACACAGGCCTCCCCTGAGCTTGTCAGGTTTAGAATGTGGTCCTCTTTTTGTCCACATGTACCCCTTTTGGTCTTAAATCAATCTGAAGTATGTACAGACAACTAACCTTTTAGTTGGATAATGAGGTCCCATGTGCTAGGAAGGCTCATTCCTAGGAAGTCTCAGTGTCAGTGTTTGTCTTGCTGAACAATGGACCTGTGGGGATGGGGCAAGACCATAACCTTGGATGGAAGTCCAGACTGAATTTTTTCTCCAAAGTGAAAGGCAGGTAAGGGGAAGGGGACAGTCAGGTCTTATGTGCCTTTACTAAGAAAAACACTCTGGATAATTTCTAACCTATAAGCTGTTATGACCCAGGTTTTGCTGTCTGTTTCACATCTCTGTATTTTGCATCTAGTATAACATTTACTTATAGTTTGAGGACATACCATACACCTCTTCAATTTTCACAATCTGACCATAAGATCAGTACCCATTTACTATGGCTCATCTACTTCCCATTAGAAGCACGCAAATGCTGTTCATTATTATCTAATTCCTGCTAGTTGTATAATTGGAAGCTGTAACCCTAAGGTTTATTTGGGGCCCATGGCTGTAAGAACACAATGCTATAAATTACAATTACCATCTGAAATTCTAGAGGCCTGGAAGACAGTAAGAGTCTCATAAGTAAATTTCCTGTGTCTCAGCAGCGTTGTAAAGGGCCAGGTTTTTATAGTCATTTCAGCTATCTGAATTAATATAGTTAGTTGTCCTTGGGTTAGGGAGTAAGGACATTCTCATAATTGGGTTCTAGTGTTTATACATAAAATTCCTTTCTCAATATTCCTTTTCCACTAATGTTCTACAACTTCCCTTGTTGTTCTTAGTTGGTCTCTACTCACTCAGAAATAACCAACTTATTAAGACAAACTACTTCCTTTTAACTTCTCTTGAAAATATACACATCCCTCCCTGGCCAGTGTGGCTCAGTTGGTTGGAGCATTGTCCCACAAACCAAAAATTTGGGGTTTCTGTGGGACAACTGTAATTGAACAACAATAAGAAAAGTTAGGGGTTCAGCCCTGGCTGGTGTGGTTCAGTGGTTTGAGCACCAGCCTGAAAACCAAAGGGTGGCTGGTTCGATTCCCGGTCAGGGCACATGCCTGGGTTGCAGGCCAGGTCCCTAGTAGGGGACATGTGAGAGGCAACCACATATTGATGTTTCTCTCCCTCTCTTTCTCCCACCCTTCCCCTCTGTCTAAAAATAAATAAATAAAATCTTTAAAGAAAAAAAAAGTTAGGGATTCAATGCCCAGTTACAGCACAGGCCTGGGTTGTGGGTTCAGTCATAGGAGATGCAACTGACTGATGTTTCTTTCCCTCTTCTCTCTGCCTCCCTCTAAAATCAATAAGCATGTCCTCAGGTGAGGATAAATATAAATGTGTGTGTGTGTGTATACACACACACACACACACACACGCACATATATAGTCCAGAAAAAGTCAAGCCATTGTTAATATAATGAGAACACTTTGCACAACATCAATGTAACCTGGTAGCCAAGGACAGTGGACTGAATGCACATCTGTCAACAATGATGACTTCACTGTACTAGTGAGGGGGTGGTAAATACCATTGAGTAAACATGTGTACTGTGTAACCATCACATTCAAAATGACTGAGTGAGTAAAGCAACGATTCTGCATCAAATTTTGCATTAAGCTTGAACGTTCCTCTGTGGAAACTGTTCAGATGATTCAAAAGGCTTTTAGGAACCATGCAATGAGTGCAGTACAAATAAAAGTGTGGCACAAATGCTTCAAAGTTGGTCGAGAATGTGTTGAAAGTGACCCACATTCTAGAAGACCTGCAACAAGCAGAACACCTCAGAATGTTGAATGCATACAGGCTGCAATCAACAAAGATTGGTGACTGACAGTGCAAGAACTAGAAGCTGATCTAGGGATTCCAAAAACTACTGTGTCCAAGATTTTGACACAGGATCTTGGCATGAAATGTGTTGTGGCAAAATTGACTGCACAGCTTCTGCTACCAGAGCAGAAGGAACAATGTGCTGCAGTTGCTAATGACTTGATTCAAACTGCTACCAATAAACCAGATTTCCTCAAGGAGGTCATAACCAGAGACAAATTGTGGGTCCAAGGCTGTGATCCAGAAACTAAGGCCCAGTCGTCCCAATGGAAGTCACCTGATTCTCCACACCCAAAGTAGGCATGGCAAAGTCACATAAAGATCAAGACCATGTTAACTGTGTTTTTTATTGCAAAGGTGTTGTTCATCACAAGTATGCCCCTCCAGGCCAGACAATTAATAAGGAGTACTACCTCAGTGTTCTTCATCAGTTGAGAGATATGACAAAAACAGCCGCAACTATGGGAAACTGGTGATTGGCAGCTTCATCATGACAGCACGCCCATTCATGCATCACATGCTCGTGCAGAGTTTTTTGGTAAAACATCAAATCACCTAGGTGATTCAGCCTGCCTACAGGCTAGATTTGGTGCCCTGTGACTTCTGGCTTTTCCCAAAACTAAAACCACCTTTGAAAGGGAAGATATTTCAGACCATCAATGAGATTCAGGAAAATGCAATGGGGCAGCAGATGGCAATTGGGAGAACTGTGTGAGGTCCCAAAGCACCTACTTTGAAAGGGGCTGAGGTATCATTGTCCTATATACAATGTTTCTTGTATCTTGTATCTTCTTCAATATATGTCTGTTTTTCACATTGTGTGACTGCCTACTTTCTAGACAGACATATGTGTGTGTGTCCACAATTATATATATATTTTTTAAATATATATTTTTAAATATATATATTTTTAAATATATATATTTAAATATATATAATATATATTTTTAAATATATATAATATATATTTTTAAATATATATATTTTTAAATATATATATTTTTAAATATATTTTTAAATATATATAATATATATTTAAATATATATAATATATATATTTTTTAAAATATATATTTAAATATATATTTTTAAATAAATAAATATATATATATTTACTTATTTCAGCAAAAGTAACGCCTCTTGGCACCTGATAAGGTCTCTGCCAACAAAGTGGAGAGAGTCTTCAATTAACTAGAGAGAGTCTTTAATTTTGTCTTTTCCAGTGGACAAAAATCTCCTGGTTGTAAGTCATAGTCACTGAAGTTTTCATTTTCAGGAGTGTACTGTGAAATGAATGTCACTAATTTATCTGTCCCTATAATCTGGTTAATGATCCCTTGATCATAATGGAGAATGTCTCCTTTTAGCAAGGTTGATTCATATGTCCCTTTATCCAGATTCATAGAATGGCTGGTGACTATTTCATAAGGAGAAAATTTATGTTTACCAAAAGTAGGTTTTAGGTTGAGGAGCACTATAGGGAGACCTTTTGGCCAAGGGAGATTAAAAGCTTCTGAAAATTTACCTAGTTGAGTTTTAATTGTACCATCTGTATGTTCCACCAATCCAAAAGACTGGGGTGATAAGTTCAATGAAAATATTGTAGAATAAGCCAAATACTGCAAGTGGATTGCATTATTTGCCCAGTGAAATGAGTCCCTCGGTCACTGTAACTTAGAGGTAATTCTTCATTTGGAAGTTAATTTTTTCCAATAATAATTTACCTGCAATTAAGGTTGTCGCTCTCCTGCAAGGGAATGCCTCAACCCATATAAATCAAAACTGACACATATTTGTATTCTTGAGATGGTAACATTTGGATAAAATCCAATTACCATACATCAAATGAATCTAAAGAGAGTGGGAAATGTCCTTAGGACCTGTGGAATGATTTTCCAGGGTTATACTTGGACAGATAGAACATCTGATCTACTATATACTTTATGAGCTATAGCAGAAGTAACATTACAGCAGTAGTGAAATCATCTTTTCAGACTATAATGTTTTAGCTCATGCACATATTAAAGTACAGGTAATTAAGCCCCTATAGGTAAGATTGGTTTCTGATTGGGCCCAAGCCCTATCTGCCTGGGACAAAGTTTCCTCCATTTGTTATCATATCCTCTTTTCTTCTGCAGCTGTCCATCAGAACCATTAAAAGAGTCTTTTATTGATAGGGATGGCTGGGGTTGGGGGGAGTTGGGGGGGAAATGGAGACAACTGTACTTGAAAAGCAATAAAAAATTAAATTAAATTAAATTAATAATAATAAATTTTTTTTATTGATTTAATAGGAAGCAAGGAGCATTCTTGGCTGTGGATAATTTGATTGTTTAATACTGCCTCTCTAGCTGTAGCATCAGCTAAATGATTTTCTTTTGCTTCCATGGTGGCAATTTTAGAATGTCCTGAAATTTTAATAATTGCCAATTGTTTGAATTTTGTAGGACATCTAATAATTCTGCAACCTCCTTTCCATTTTTTATGGGCTCCCCTGAGAAAATTAAGAAGCCCTGCTGTTTCAACAGGGCTATACCTGTTGCTATACCTGTGTGAGCCATACCCAGGGCATGGCAATATTTACACACTACCAGTGTAAATACTGGTTAGTTGATCTTTGGCCAATTGACAAATCCAAGTTAGAACAATTAATTATGTTTTGGGGCAGATCCTGTGCAGATAAATAAGAACCTTCAATTATGTCCACCATGGAAGTTATTGCCTTCCCAGCTCAGTAACATTTCTGTTTATCTTTCAAAGATCTATCTGTAAGCCAAATTAAGTCAGCATTATTGGTAGGAATTTCCTGTAAACTATTCTTAGGAACAAGAAGGTAGTTAGTAAGGGAGGGGGGTGGGGAGCCAGATCATGGATGTCTTCATCTTGCAAAGAAAGTAGCAAAGTTGCCGATTAAGACTCTTACATAGAGTTCAAGTAATACTAGTTGCAGAAGGCAAGAGCCAGTCTACTGACAGAAGTGTTGAGTGTGATGAGAATACAGTAGAGATTCTACAGAACAAAGGACATAAGTAGTTGAAGGGGAGCCTTTCTCTTTTCTTGTCTGTTTACTTAGCATGACTGTAGCAGAGTGTAGTTACTGACTCTAATATCCTTAGGTCTCTGATAACCTTTATTTTTCTGAGTTAGAACTCCAAAGGCATCTCATTTATTTTCATGTGTGAAAAGAAAGAAGGGAAGTATATAATTGAGATGTCCCAGAGCAGGAGATTTAGATAATTCTTCAAAGATTTTACAATTTATTTCCCTTCTGGGTTCCACTGAATTGAATTAGGTCATTTTGACTTTAATAGGACATATAGAGGCTGAGCCATTAATAATAATTAAAAAAATTAGAATACAATTGTGACAGTATTCAGTCAGACCCAAGAACCCTCTAAACTGTTTTTGTTTTTATTTTTTAATTGTTTTTATTGATTTGAGAGAGAGAAACATTGATTTGTTGTTTCACTTATTCATGAATTCATTGGTTGCTTCTTATATGTACTCTGACTGGGGATCAACCCCACAACTTTGGTGTATTGGGGCAATGTTCTAACCAACTGAAGTACCCAGCCAGGGCCTTGTTTGTTTTTAGAAGAGGAAAGGATATCATTTCTCTGAGTCTTTCAGGGTTAAATATGAGATAGCCAAGGTACTTTACTTGAGGTAAGCAAAATTGAAGCTTATCCTTTGAGACCTGATGTCCTTTTATAGCTAGCTAGCTATTGTAATAGGTGAATTGTGTCCTTTGGGAGTCTAGTAATGTTCTGGAGAGGTGGTCCCCAACCTCTGGCACCAGGGCACCAGGGAAGGCTTTTATCCCCAGTCGGGGTTGGAGTTGTGTTAGGGAACAGGAGGCGGAACTCAGGCTTGGGTGGGGTTCCGGTGGTGGAGTTCTGGTGACCTTCCCTTGAAGTCTGGTTCCTAACAGGCCACTGACTTATACCCATCTGCAGTCCAGGGGGTTGGAGACCCCTGCCTAGAGCATGAAGAAAGTAAATCATCCACATATTGAATTAGAGTGGAATCTCTAGGAAATTTAACATCATTTAAGTCAGCTTTTAGTATCTAAGAGAAATAGGTGAGACTCTTTGTATATCCCTGGGGCTTTACTGTCCAAGTAAATTTGTAATCTTCCCAGATGAAAGCAAAGAGATATTTGTCTTTTTTTCTTTTTATTTTTCTTTCTTTCTTTTTTACAGAAATGCTGAAAAAGGCACTACATAACTATCACTTAAAAATATTGGCTGCTCATGGAATAGCGGATAATAGATTATTTGGCTTTGGAATCACAGGATGTTTAGGAATAATTACTTCATTTATACTATGAGATTCTGTGTAAATCTATTTTTTAGCATTGTTTCTTTACTGGAAGGATAGGAGAATTACAGGGGTTTGTACATGGAATTATAAGTTCCCTTTTTAAATAATATTGTATAATGGGCTAGTACATCAAATATTAAAGGATATTGGTGACAAATAGGTAAAGGCAAAGTATTATCAATAGTTATTTATTTTATTTATTTTATTTAAATTATTTTATTGTTTTTCAATTATAGTTGTCTGCATTTTCTCCCCACTCTTCCCCCCCACCCCATCCAAACCCACCTCCCTCCCTTGCTTCCACCATCCCCCTTGGTTTTGTCCAAGTGTCCTTTATATTAGTTCCTGAAAACCCTTCCCCCCATTGTCCCCTCCCTCCCCTCTGGCTATTGTTAGATTTTTCTTAATTTCAATGATTCTGGTTATATTTTGTTTGCTTTTTTTATTATTATGTTCCCATTAAAGGTGAGATCATATGATATTTGTCCCTTAACACCTGGCTTATATCACTTAGCATGATGCTCTCCAGTTCCATCCATGCTGTTGAAAAGGGTATAAGCTCCTTCTTTCTCTCTGCTGCATAGAAAGCCATTGTGTAAATGTACCATAGTTTTTTGATCCGTTCATTTGCTGATGGGCACTTAGCTTGCTTCCAGCACTTGGCTATTGTAAATTGTGCTGCTATGAACATTGGGGTGCATAGGTTCTTTTGGATTGGTGTTTCAGGGCTCTTAGGGTATAATCTCAGCAGCAGAATTGCTGGGTCAAAAGGCAGTTCCATTTTTAGTTTTCTGAGGAAATTCCATACTGTTTTCCACAGTGGCTGTACCAGTCTGCATTCCCACCAATAGTGCACTAGGGTTCCCTCTTCTCCACAACCTCTCCAACACTTGTTCGTTGATTCGTTTATGATGGCCATTCTGACCCGTGTGATGTGGTATCTTATGGTGGTTTTAATTTGCATCTCTCTGATAGCTAGTGATGCTGAGCATCTTTCATGTGTCTCTGGGCCCTCTGTATGTCTTCCTTGGTGAAGTGTTTGTTCAAGTCCTTTGCCCATTTTTTAATTGGATTTTTGTCTTCCTGGAGTGGAGTCATGTGAGTTCTTTATATATTTTGGAGATCAAACCCTTGTCTGAGGTATCATGGCAAATATGATTTCCTATACAGTTGGTTCTCTTTTCATTTTAATGCTGTTTTCTTTAGTCATGCAGAAGCTTTTTAATTTGATGAGGTCCCATTTGTTTATTCTTTTCTTTATGTCCCTTGCTTTAGGGGACATATCTGTGAAGATGTTGCTGCGTGGAATGTCTCAGATTTCCCTGCCGATGTTTTCCTCTAGGACTTTTTATGGTGTCACAGCTTATATTTAAGTCTGTTATCCACCTTGAATTTATTTTTGTATTTGGTGTAAGTTGGTGATCGAGTTTCATTTTTTTTGCATGTAGCTGTCCCACACTCCCAACACCATTTTTTGAAGAGGCTATTTTTGCTGCATTTTATGCTTCTTCCCCCTTTGTCAAATATTAATTGACTGTAGAGACTTGGGTTTATTTCTGGGCTCTCTGTTTTGTTCCATTGGTCTATATGCCTGGCGAGAGCCTGGATAGCTCAGTCGGCAGAGCATCAGACTTTCAATAGTTATTTTAATAGGAGTGGCTGACTTGATCTTGCCAATATCTATACTGGAAAAGGCCCAAGGTTGTAGTGAACCATCCTGCAACAAATGTTGAGTCTCAAGATTATTTTCCCCTTGTGGAGGTTCCTTTCAAATTATTATTTTTCAAGTTAGTTCAATACCTGATTTACTCATTTTTAAATACATTTCACCCTTCTGGCAAAAGGTTATGTGGGCATCATTAGTTTCAAGAAAATCTCACCCGATCAGGTGAGTTGGGGTAGATTCAATTACCAAAATATATATATTGCCCCTTAACATTACCTAGTTGGAAGGGGACAGTTTCTGATTTAAAAGCAGACATTGGTTGATTAAATATCCCTACCATTTACACAGAAGTTTTACTCTGAGAGTGGGGGCAACTTAGGTGTGATTTAAGAATAGATAAAGTAACCCCAGTATTTACAAGAACCTTAGTAATCCACCACCCCCACATACTTTTTAATGGTAATTTTAATTTCTCCTAAATGATTAGTAAGGAGAAGGGGAAATGTCCTTTCATCATCCTTGGAGTAGCCCCGTGCTTGCTCTGTTTCTTTTCTTTTTTTAAATCCCATTTCAGTTTCCGATAATCTTTCTTAAGGTGACCTGGCTTTCTACAATAAAAAAAAGACTCCTCTACAAGAATTTCCTAGCAAACCCTATTTAGTAATTCTGTTGCTCTGCTCCCAGAAACCAGTAGGTATACTAATTGGAACAGATCAGAATAGCCAGCATCACATGTTCTAACAGTTAAATTTCTTTTTTTTTTTTAACAGAAAAGAGAGAGAACATCAGTTTGTTATTCCACTTATTTATGCATTCATTGTCTAATTCTTGTATATGTCCTGACCAGGATCAAACCCACAACCTTGGTGTTTTGGGACAAAGCTCTAACCAAGCTACCTAGCCAAGGCAAAAATTGGAGAAATCTTTAGGCAGATACCTTAATTCCGTTTCAGTCCAAACAATTGTTTGTTCCTGTATGCCTGAGACCAGCATTTCTCCAAAGGCAGCTGCTAGAATTCCTGGATTACCTTTGTCTGAATTCCTATTCTCATTTTCCCGTAGGTCAGTGGGGAGTGGTAGTGGAGGAGATATAGAGTGGTTAAAAGGGGAACCAAGAAGGGAGGGGGAGGGAAAATCTAGACAAGGAAGCTGAGAAAGCAAAGAATATAGTGGAGGACCTCATAGCTGTATTAGACAGCCAAGGAGAGGAATGGAGTGTTGGCATTTGTTAACCTCAGAAGCCTTCTTTAGTTCAAAGAAAGTTTGTAAAATTTCTTATTAACATTTTTAAAAGAAAATGTATATGTGCTCCTCTTAGAAGTTTCTAATTTCCAATCAAGATAGGCTTCCCATTCATTCAGTTTAATTTTAGAGCCAGCATTTTTCTAAGTTTGCATGCAAAAATTAATTTAGGCACACAAAGAAAACTCAATTTTGGCCATCTTAAGTTGATATTATTTCTAGTTAAATCTTCCCATTTCTGTAAAGTACATGCAAGTACAAGCTTCCTGTTTATTGTCTATCTGCATGAGTATTAATGGGGGCTGGGAGCTGGGAGTTTCTGGCCCTGGAGACACAATTTCCCATGTTAATTTTAGTTTTCTTTAAATTATCCTCAGAGTCTGAACAAATTTCTAGGGATATTGTGTGGTGGGTTGAAATATGCTGCTTATGGATTGAATTCCAAGGGACTGTCACCTCCTTCCTGGGTTACAGTCAACCCTTATTTGTCTTGGTTTCTCTCCCCAGTTGCCTAACACAACTGTGAGGATTTGGAGCACTGAGTACCCAACCTTCATGTGTGTGTCTCCAGATAAGTCAGTTGTTTAATGACAGTAGAGTTGGAACTCTCCATGGGGCTCCTTCCTGTATATCATAAGGGATGGCTTTTGACACCTCCACAAAGATTCATAGTCTCCTAAGAATACCCCGAGATTCAAGCTGAAGGGAGTGCACCTTATCTTTGGAGCCCAGTGAGTTCAGGCTCCCATTTATCCAGCAAAGGGCTTTTTTGTTCAGACTCTAAGAAAGCAATTTCAATTGAAAAGTTGAAGCTAAAACCCAGCCACCCACTTTTCCTATTGTCCCACCATAGCCTGGGTCCTCTCAACCCTTAATCTTGAGGATTTAAAAAATTGGCTCAAATAAAACCAGGGCCTCTTACCTTAAAACAGTGAGATCCAGAATCCCAAGGGAAATTCACCCAAGTTCACCCAATGTAAAACAAAGAGCTGGTGAGGCACAATGGGCTCCTTCTGGTACCAAGCACAGGTCAGGGTTTTCAAGGTGGTCCTGGGTCAGCTTCTTTGGAATCCTGCCACACTATGCCAAGTAAATGTTAACGTAAGAAACCTCCAAGCCTGTAAGAATATTTATCAGTTTCTTTGAGCCAAACTGATGGCAACTGCTGGGAAGCAAAATCTCAATGGATTGAGAAAATTCTCCAGAGAATGGCAGTTTTGCACCTTATTTTTTAACTTTATTTTAGTTGTTGTTCATGTACAGTCTTCTGTCTTTTACTCCCATCCCAGCCTACCCCCCAGCCCTCCCCATCTCCCTCCCCTTTCCACCTCCCCCCCTAGTTTTTGTCCATGTGTCCTTTATTACTTGTTCCTGTAAACCCTTCCCCTTTTCTCCTGAAATTCCCTCCCCTCTCCCCTCTGGTCACTGACAACCTGTTCTCTATTTCAGTGTCTTTGGTTATATTTTGCTTTTTTGTTTTGTTGCTTAGGTTCCTGTTAAAGGTAAGATCATATGGTATTTGTCTTTCACTGCCTGGCTTATTTTGCTTAGCATAATGCTTTACAGTTCCATCCATGCTGTTGCAAAGGGTAGGAGCTCCTTCTTTCTCTCTGATGCATAGAAATCCATTGTGTAAATGTACCATAGTTTTTTGATCCACTCATTTGCTGAGGGGCATCTAGGTTGCTTCCAATACTTGGCTATTGTAAATTGTGCTGCTGTAAACATTAGGGTGCATAGGTTCTTTTGGATTGGTGTTTTGGGGTTCTTAGGATATAATCCTAGCAGTGGCATTGCTGGATCAAAAGGCAGATCCATTTTTAGTTTTCTTAGAAAATTCTATACTGTTTTCCATAGTGCTTGTACCAGTCTGCACCTTATTTTATACATTACAATCAAAGGAGGAGGATAAGGGGATTACATGAAATTCATCGGTGATAGATTGGGGAGATGGAAGAAAGCAAGGTGGGCAAATCTCTGGGGTTAAATAAAAAGTAAAAGGAATAGACACATACAAAGGAGGTCCCCCCCAAAAACCCTGGAATTTATTTGTAAAAAAGTATGTATTTATTCTTACATGTGTAAACTTCAGACACCTTCAAAATACTCTCCATTTGATGTAATACACATATCAAGGCATTTTTTCCACTGCTCAAAACAGTTTTTGAACTCATCGATTTTATGCCTTTTAGTGCAACTATTTTTTTTATTTCACCTCTTTCACATTGGCAAAATGTTTCCCTTTGAGGACTTTATTTCATCTTGGGAAACAAAAGAAAGTCACTTGGGTTGAGATCAGGTGAACAGGAAGTATGGGGCATGGAGCCATGCTGTTTCTGGGTCCAAAACTGCTGAGCAGTCAGTGCAGTGTGTGGGCAGGTGTGCTGCACTGAGCACACCTCATGAAATGGTCAAACACATTGAAAGAGTCTTCAAAATAATTCACTGAAGCTGAGCACACCTCTCACAACAGTGCCAGCTGGTACAATGATACAGATGGGTTCGTAGAACACTCACGTAGCAGAGGAAACCTGTACTACAAGGGGGACTGCCTCCAGAAGATAATTCTGGGGTTTTTGGAAGTCCCCCTCTGTACTTCTTTTACATTGGTGGGTATAGGATAGGTAACAGTCAACAATCAGCATGATAATAGTAACAGAGGATGTGTGGTCTCTGCTCTGGTTTGGTGGTTGTGCTTTGAGGGGTCTGGACAAAATATCAATACTTTGATATTCCAAAGGTATATTATCAGGTATGTTATCATAGATGCCAAAAGAAAGAAAATAGGACGGGCTCACTTAACGTGAAGACTGAACCTTCCTTAGAGAAAAATACTACCCTAGTGTAACTGAGCAAAGTGGGGCTTGTGCTTGTGGCACCTTGATGCATGACCCAACAATTAATGTTGGAGGAAACAGGTTTTTATTTTCAAGGGTAGAGCCTCAGTGGGGCTGACAGTACTTTTCCTCAGAGCCCTGTTCTCCCACGAGACTGAGCACTTTCCTTGCTCCCCACCAGTGTATAAGCCAGAACCAAGCCCAACAGTTACCCATATTATCTGTTCTTAAGCCAGCTGCACAAACAGGTCTCCATCCCCTCTGGAAGGTACACTCATGGGTTTCAGAGTCACCATCCTCTCGTAGCAGCTCTCTCCTTCAGAATCTGGGGTATGTTGTCCTCAGCCTCCATGTAATAGTCCAGGAAAACATGTACCATGTTACACCGGATCATGGAGAAGTCCAGGAAAGGCACAAGTCCCAAGAAAGTGACTTCTCTGTATGTCCAGAGTCCCAAGAATACAGACAGAGTCCAGGTCTGAGGCAGCAGGTCAGCATCTTGCAAGGCAGAGTCCTTAGTGGCTTTGGAGTCAGCTAGAGTGGGCACAATCAGAGCAGCAGCCTGCCATTCTCTTTCTCTTTGCTGCTGCTACCAAATCCCTTCTGGCTTCTGGCTCCTTTTTCATAACTCTTCCCCTTTCTTACCAGCCTAGGCTGCATGCCGAATCCTTAGAGGAACAGACATAGCTCCTCCCTCTCTAGGTACCATGGCTGAACCTCTAGCACATAGCTGCCCTCTTCACTACAGACTGGCACAGCTGCTACCTACTCTCTCAGCCCTCATGGCCAACCAACCTCCCTCTCTCTGCTTGTCCTTAGTTTAAATCCTGACCCAGAGCTTCCTACATGGATAGGAAGTTTCCCAGAACCTCCTATCCAGCTCCTCCCACAATGTGCTATATTTGCCAGTCTCCCCATATTTACATTCTCTCAGCTGCCATCTTTAGTCAGGTCAAGAGTTCCTGTGACACAGGGCCTTCTGGGGAGGGCATTCACCTCTCCTGGCTATGTCATGAGTTCCTGAATGCTCTCAGGGTCACTAGACACCTTTTGCCCTGGGCAGGAGCACAACTACTAGCTTGCCTTTTTGCTGTACAATGTATCTTAAGCCATATCATCCACTTCCCCCATCCTCCAGTCAAGGTCTGTGGGTTTTTTCTCCTATTTTCTGGCACCCCTCACTTTGCACCCCATTAGACTAGGACATGATTACCAGCCATTAACTGCCTTTAGTTGGAATGTTTTAATTTCAGTGTATCCCATGTGGTTACTTTGGTCTCTGAGTTTGTAGGTCCCACCATGCAGGCCTCGCCTGAGCTTGTTAGATTTAGAATGTGGCCATTTTTTCACCCACTGTAGTAAGGTATCAAATTTTATCTTACAAAGGATGCTTTTCTACAGGACCCAAATTTTCTACAGTGAACATGTATTACCTCATAAGAGTAGACAGTAAATATCAATGGCAACAACTTGAAGAATATGTTGCCACAAAACAGGAGCAGCAGCCTAGACCTAGGTTTTGCTTCTTCCTCTGTAAAATTGGCTTTCCTTGGCTGCTGCTTGTTGTGGTTTGGGAGGGTTAGAAGTTCCCATTGTAGAGCTGCTCAGTGAAAGTCTTCAGAGCAACACAGTTGTGCTGGTTATTTCTGGGTGCCCTTTTTGGTTTTAGGCATTTGGCCTCATCAAGGGGGCCAGAGTCGGCGTTCTCATTGATGTGTCAGCCATCAGCAGTAGCCCTAGGAAAGAAGAATTTCAAAATGACCTTATGGTAAGTCTTGGGGCACAGAGAAGGACCTGGAACTACTCCCACCACCCCTCCCTCCCATTTGTGCCTGCCTAGCTGGCTTTGTTTACAACAAATGCAAAATGATGTATTTTACAAAGAGCAGTTCACAGTTAATTAGCATCTACAATTAAAGAAACCAAACCTCAGAGTCATTTTCCCTTGGAGTGTGAGCTTCTAGTATTCTCTTCACAGCAGTCCCTACTAACTTGACTATGTCTCAAGACTCCTCTGTTGTATATTCACCCACTGCAGCTTGAAAACATCAATCAAACAGGCTGGTGTTGTGCTCATTGCTCCATCCCTGACTTACATGCCTTGGAGAGAAACTACTGCCCCCTTCCTCTGTTCTCCCTCCTGGGTGCCACAGTTAAGAAGAGTTCAACCAACCATAGCACACATATGAGATGGGAAGCCAAGATACACATCCTACCCACATTTCTCACCCTGGTGTACAGCAACCCTAAAGAGCTGCTCTGGGAGAGAATGGCAGTCTACAGTTGTGGAGTGGGGAGGGGGCACACAATTAATCCACAGGCTGAAGGCCCATGTCCTACCTCCACCACATAGGACCATGGAACAGTCTGGGGTAGGCAGCCACAGCTCTCATCCCATATGCCCAGTGGGTGGGAAGCAAAGGTCAGCATGAGTCCACTAAGTGGAACCTCAAGTGACCCTGCTTTAGCACTGCTCATACCCTGGCCCTGGTGACCGGCCATAGCATGAGAGGTAAAACCAGGCTCCACATGGCCCCTTGCTCTGGGAGCCATTGGTGACCTATTACTGGAAACCCCAGGGCCTAGGTAGATAGG
Organism: Anoura caudifer; assembly: GCA_004027475.1. Classification (NCBI taxonomy): domain Eukaryota; kingdom Metazoa; phylum Chordata; class Mammalia; order Chiroptera; family Phyllostomidae; genus Anoura; species Anoura caudifer. Next base: position 36,194 of record PVKU01008325.1, read on the forward strand.
CCCTGCACAGTCTGGAAAACAGGCTCTTCTGCAGTGTCTGGAAAAAAAAAAAAAAAAAACTGGGGGACACTGGCTTAGGAGGAGGTGTGTGAGAGTCAAGATTTATTAAAGCAAAAAGTTGACAGTATATTCTCAGAGAGCTAAGGAGCAAGCAGGCTATAGTAGCAGCTGCGTGGACTCATGAAAAGAAGTGAGAGGCAAAAGGAGAGCCCTCTGCTGCTACTTGCTGCTCCCCTGTTTGCAAGTCTCCTATGGACCCTTAGAGTTTAGGAAAAAAGAAGGCAAAAGTATTCTCAAAAAATGGTGAGTGCACATGCTCCAAGGAGGGCACAAGCTGGGTTCTTTGTCTTCCCTGTATCTTCTTGGGTTTGAGAACAACCTTTATTTCAAACTACCCGGTCTCTCCTGGATTTTTCCGCCTGTGCTGGTGCCTCCCGCTATCCAATCACTTCCCTGTATCTTCTGGTTCCGTGCCCTCCTCCAATCTGATCCTTTTCCCAGACTTTCCCAAGCTAGACTCCGCCCCTTTGTGGTGGCCATTTGGCTCCTACTGCACATGCCTCAAAGTTCTGCTTGCTCGTCTGGCTTCTGCGCAGCCTCTGTAAAAGGAATCCCCCCTCACCATTTTCTTCCTTCTCTGTTTGTCTGGAGGAATGATGCCCATAACCCCTAGGGAGGCAGTAAGCCTGTCTTTCCTGCCTCGTTGATTAGGCGGGATGTTGTCCAAATGATGCCATTACTCCCTGGGGTGACTGCGAAACTGCTGTTTCCTGACTTAATCAGGCCAAACCAGATGTCTGACCCCCTTCTCTTTTGTTAATAACTAACTCCCTACCTGACACTTCTGTCCACCAGAGCCTCATTGATGAGCAGCTGAGTCGCAAGGAGAAGCTGTACGTCCTGTCCTTTGGCACCACCACCAGAGCCCTCTGGCCAGACCCCACGGGCGTCAGCACCTCCACGTGAGTATCCAGGCCTGCCCAGGATGTTTATGTGGTCATTTTCCTCCCCAAGTGTTACTGTCTTTATTGCGTGATTGAAGTGCAAACCCAAGACCCCATCAGATAAGTAAATGCAAAGGGCCAGTTCACAAAAGCAGGAACACCAGGAGCCAGTAACTTTTGGAAAAAGAGTTACCCTCACAAGTAATCCATCAAATGAAAAGACAAGACAACCACAGATACCACTTTAATCCTGCAAACTAGCAGGTAGTTTTATTATTGTGAAAATAATACATGTTCATGTTCAAAAACTCAGTGTGAGAGGGTAAATAATAGCAGATGAGTCTCCCTCACCCAAGACCTCCTCTCTCCTCCCAGTAATAGTTTCTTCTGTTTACTTCCATAGTCTGTCACACATGCACCTGTGTGTTCATCCTCTTTTTTTTTTAAGACGACTCTTTGGTTCACAGGCCAGCACTCAGTTGGCTGAGCCACACCAGCCAGGGCCATCCTCTTTTATTTAAACATAAACAAGAACCCTGGCTGGTGAGTCTTAGTCGATTGAGTGCTGGCCTGAGAACCAAAAGTTTGCCAGTTTGATTCCTGGTTGGGACACATGCCTGGGTTGTGGGCCAGGTCCACAGTTGGGGGCATGCGAGTAGCAACCAATCCATGCATCTCTTGAACGTAAACGCTTCTCTTTGTCTCTCCCTCTCTCCCTTCCAGTCTCTCTAAAATGAATAAAATAAAACCCTTAAATTAAAAAAAAAATAAACATAAGCAGGAACATGTCACACTGGCCTGCAACTGGCTTTGCACCTAAACTTGGATATCGCTCTCTGTGCTTGCAGGAACTCCTCATTCTTTTTAATGGCTGTATAATATTCCACTATATACTACAATTTAGCTAGTCCTTTATTTAAGAGTTTCTAGTGTAGGGGAGCAGAGAGAGGGAAGGTATGTAAGAGTTTCCACTCATACCATGAAGGGAGTATCTTCGATCACCCACCATATGTTAAGTCGTCACTTAGCATGTACTATCTTATTTAATATTTGTAGCCAACACATGGAATAGGATTATTATCCCCATTTTGTAGATTAGGAAACTGGTCTCAGGTTAGAGAACACACCCAAAGTGGCAGAGACAGGATTAGATTCCAGAGCAGAGTCCTGGAAAATGCACAAGCTTAGGCTTCTTGGATGGAGGTCCCCTTACCCAGCACTGGCTATAAAGAGGAACCTGTCCAGGTAGAGAAGTGCTCACTTCCAGACTCTGGCTTTGAATCCCAGCTCTGGCAGTTACTGGATGATGTTGACCAGTCCTTCACCTCTCTCATGAGCAGAATGAGGCTGAGGATACCTGCTCCTCACTGAGCTGTTGTGAGGATGAAATGAAAAGTAACTGGCATATGGCAGATACTCAGTGAATGAGAGCTTTTTTTTTTTTACTTTGATTTCCACCTTAGTTAGACCCCTGATCTCCATTGTCCAACCTGGAATGACCTTGAGATCGTCTAGCCAGGAGTTTGTCAACTCCAGTCATTCCTGGACTTGAGTGATTTTCATCATATCTCTGCCTTGTGTACTATTAGTTACTCTGTACCACTTGCACTCTTATCGATTTTCTTTATACCAATTCTATTTATTGTTGAAGGAAACTCTATCAGCGCCATAATTGAGATGCCCAGAATCCTTGTCATAATTAGAAAGTAGTCAAAAAATAAATACAAGGATAGAAAACAAAATGATGATATTAAATTCCAGCTTGAAACCTATTGGCTTGAGAAGGCTCTAGGCCTGAATTTTTTCTTTCTCTGTTTAAAAGGGAGACTTGATAGTTAAAATGAGAGACAGACTTCTAGCAACAAGCTGAAATTTGGTGGGGGGGGGGGGTTTGGTCAGACTGAAAAAGAAATGGAAAGAGCAGAACTCTCTCACTAGTACCATGTGAGGTATTCAATATTTAACCAAAACAGTACCGTGTTAAGTCTTTTCCCCTGTTACCAGAAGTGTGTACTCCAATCCACATGAGATATGGCCACATAGCCACAGCCTTCTCTTGGACCCCTCTGAGTGTTAGAGCATTAACTCCATGCTTCAGGCTGAAGTCTGCCTCCCAGCAGAGTTGGGGGGTTCAGGGTGGGTGGAAGAAGGGTCTTAGTCCCGGACCATCTGACAGAAGTCATAGAAACTCTGTGGCAGACTCTGGCCAGCAGAGTCCACTTGTTGTGACTGAAGACGAGAAAAATGCACAGGCTACAGCAATCCTGTGGGAAAAAAAGGGGATGGCACAGCCATTCTCTCAAGGGGAGAGTGCCCCAACCCTTGCCTAGACAGGCTTTTATTGTTTTTTCTCAGTCTTACATCAAAGAAGGATTTATTATCTATTACATAGAATAGTGTTATCCACATTGTAGGTACAGTCAAGGAAATGAATATAACAAATGCAGAAGGGAAAGGTGGTGAGCTGATTAGCTCTGTCCTTGGGAAAATTCACACAGCTTTGGAAATTACCTTGAAGATAGGCAATAAACATGTACTGTTCTAGACCAGGGTGAGGGAGTTTTAGCAAGAGCAAGCCATAACAGTCTGTCTGCATTTTCTAGGCCTGATTTCCACGGGAAAACGCAGTTTGAGGATCTGGCTCCTGCCCACCACTTCGCTTCTGTAGGTTTTCCACACAGAGCTGAGTCACATTTGCCAGACAAAAACAAACCAGTCCCCTGCAAAGCTCAGGTCCCAGAGTCAGACTTCATTTGAATCCTCAGTGTTGCCAGTTGCTAACAGTATCATTTTGGCAATTCCTAAACCTGAACCTCAGTCTTCTCATCTGTAAAATGGGAATAAACATGTCCACCTCAAAGAGATATCATTAGGCTGAAATGAGCTCAGTTTGTCCTGGGCCTGGAGCCCTGGAGAATGCCGTGATTAGGCTGTTTTTGTCTCCATTCTTGTCTCCCCAGCCTACAGGAATTCAAGCACTGGGTAAAGCACCTGCAGCCCGATGGAGGTAGCAATCTGCTGCAAGCCCTGAAGAAAACCTTTGCTTTGAAGGGGCTGGATTCCCTGGTGACCATATTAGGAAGCTGGTAGGTCTCCTTTCCCAAGCAGACAACAGACTACATGAAGGGGGCCAGAGACCAAACCAGTGTTTGAAGAAAGATCATCAGGCATGACTCCTGACACATGCTTGATGGAAGGATTGTGTTCATGGGTCATCTGTGCACAGGGCCACCAGAGCAGGCCAGGCCTGTGCTTTTACTCTGCCCTGCATCTTATACAAGTGACCTGGCACACAAGTGGTAGGTTAGACTCTGTAGATGTTCCCTAGAAATTATCATTTTGCTCTGGTATGTCCTCATGCTGGGGTGCTCCCTTTTCTTGTTCTGTCTTTTCCTCAGCCCAGATCAGCCTGCTGAAATCCTCTCTGACTATATCCAACAGTCCACCATGGGCAGGGACCTCCACACCCACATTGTCACCTACAAATGCGACGATCAGGTGCCCCCTGTAAGTACCTGAGACTTTCCAAGTGTTTCCTTGGTCATAGTGGGTGGTGCCAGCCTGTGAGGCTTTGTACGTGGACAGGCCCCAAGCTGTGGACCAGAGCACAACTCTCTTGTACCTAGTTCTCCATTTGGTTAGATGGGAAGTCTGGAGAGTTGGGAGGTTTGGTCAAGGAGAAAGTGTTTTGCAGCGTTGGCATCATCCTAGTGAGAGCTGACCCTGATGCCGTCCCACAGGCTGTCCTGAAGAACTTTGCAGAAGCTGTTGGGGGCCACTATCACTGCTACACCCCAGGGATGGAGGTACGCTTGATCCCCTGCTCTCCTCTTTGCCTGCCCCACTGGGTCTAGGGATCTGGGCCAGGACAGACCATGTTGTATGCTTGCTTCCCCTCCCTCCCTCAAGCTCAGTGGGCTTACAAATGTATAATCAGGTTAAAGCGAATATGTGGGAAGAACTGGCACATGCAGTCACAAGAGATCCTTTGGTCAACATGTATGATGAGCCAATTACACACCTGTGAGGCTAGAGGCTTTTTAAAGCCTGGTGGGTAGAATCCTGAATCTATCCAGTTGCCATCAACATGGACTTCACCCCACCTCTGCTCCCATCAAAGCTCTGAGTCTGAATTGGCTGCCTCAGTTCTTTCTTCTAGGTAGACCTCTGCTCTTGCAGGGGACCCACAGCACTCAATTCTGAATGAGCAATAGATTCTATACAAATCCATCCATTAGTGTCCTTATCCCAGTTAATAATGACATCACATACCATGTGTCTACCATGGAGGGAATAGTTAGCAAATGTGTGTGTAAATCCATTTGGCAGATTGAGAATCCAACCATCCTTTCAGCTAACAGGTTGTGTCTTTCCTGCTAACTGTTAATAGCCATAAGTAAATGAACAGCTGCATCTCAACAAGTATGTTCAGGTGTTACAAAGTGTAGCATTTCACAGGAGCCTGAGTTAGGAAATGCCTTTCTCAGCAACACTTCCTCTTGTTACCTCATTGCCCAGATTCTGTTTGTAGGGTTCACAGACCACAGGGACTAGAAAGGTCCGGTAAATAAATAAAACTAGCTGTTTTAAGAAACATTTTATCTAGACTTCCGGCCAAGATGGAGGCATAGGTAGACACACTGTGCCTCCTTGCACAACCAAAATAAGGACAACAGTTTAGAAATAAAATAACAACCAGAACTGACAGAAAAATTGAACTGTATGGAAGTCCGAGAACCAAGGAGTTAAAATAGACACATTTATCCAGGCTGGTAGGAGGAGCAGAGTCAGGCAGTCAGGCGGAGAGGGGTCATGGCAAAAAAAGCAGTGGCACTGGGCACGCAGGGCAGCAGCTGACAAACCTGGGTGCATAAGATGGCAGTGGGCAGACCCAACAAGGTGGCAATTGTGAAGCAGGGCACCATGCACAAGGCTGCTGGCTGACTGAGCAGTCCCACATTTGTGTGCAGGTGAAAGTGGGAAGCAAGACAGACCACACAACCCAGGGTCCCAGAATAGGAAAAGAAAGCTTCAAAACACTGACTGAAAACACCTGTGAGGGTTGAGGTGCTGGGAGAGACTCCCAGCCTCACAGGAAAGTTTGTTGGAGAGAACCATAGGGTCCTAGAACGTACACAAGACACTCACCTGGGAATCAGCACCAGAAAGGCCCACTTTGCTTGGGGTAAGTGGTGGAAGGGACTGAAGTCTGACAGAGAGCGGAGCAAGTGCCATTGTTCCCTCTCAGACCCTGCCCCCACATATAGTGTCACAACCCAGCTACTGGGTTGCCTGCCCTGGTGAACACCTAAGGCTCCACCCCTCATACGTAACAGGCTCGAGAAGACCCCCCCCCCAAAAAAATGGCCCAAACCGAAAAATAGATCAAAGCTCCAGAGCAAATATAACTAAGCGATGAAGAGATAGTCAACCTATCAGATGCACAGTTCAAAACACTGGTAGTCAGGATGCTCACAGAATTGGTTGATTTTGGTTGCAAATTAGATGAAAAAATGAAGGCTACACTAAGTGAAATGAAGGAAAATGCACAGGGAACCAATAGTGATGGGGAGAAAACTGGGACTCAAATCAATGGAGTGGACCAGAAGGAAGAAAGAAATAACCAAACAGAAAAGAAGGAAGAAACAAGAATTCAAAAAAATGAGGAGAGGCTTAGGAACCTCCAGGGCATCTTTAAATGTTCCAACATATGAATTATAGGGGTACCAGAAGGGGAAGAGGAAGAGCAACAAATGGAGAAGTTTTTTTTTTTTTTTTTAACAAATAATAAAGAACTTCCCCAATCTGGCAAAGGAAATAGACTTTCAGGAAGTCCAGGAAGCTCAGAGTGTCCCAAAGAAGTTGGACTCAAGAAAGAATACACCAAGGCACATCATAATTACATTACCCAAGATTAAAATGGAGGAGAGAATCCTAGAAGCAGCAAGGGATAAGTAGAACTCCTACAAAGGAGTTCCCATCAGACTGTCAGCTGATTTCTCAAAAGAGACCTTCCAGGCAAGAAGGGGCTGGAAAGAAGTATTCCAAGTCATGAAAGGCAAGGACTTACATCTAAGATTGCTCTATCCAGCAAAGTTTTCATTCAGAATGAAAGGGCAGTTAAAGTGCTTCTCAGATAAGGTCAAATTAAAGGAGTTGGTCATCACCAAGCCCTTATTATATGAAATATTAAAGGGACTTATCTAAGAAAAAGAAGATAAAAAACATGTATAGTAAAATGACAGCAAACTCACAATTATTAACAACCACACCTAAAACAAAAACAAACAACAGGAGCAGAACCACAGAAATGGAGATCACATGGAGGGTTAGCAACAGGGGAGTGGGAGGAGAAGAGAGAGGGAAAAGGTACAGGGAATAAGTAGCATAGATGGTAGATAGAAAATAGGGGGAAGGCAAGAATAGTGTGGGAAATTTAGAAGGTAAAGACCTTATGACACATGGACATGAACTAAAGGGGGGAATATGGGTAGGAGGGGGTCTACAGGGTGGAGGGGAATGAAGGGGGAAAATGGGACAACTGTAATAGCATAATCAGTAATATATATTTTTTAAAAAATTTTATCTTAAAACCTGTGGTCCTCTTATCTGTTGTTTCTCCAATATAGATGGAAATCTGGGTACAACAAATTTTATTGTCTTCCTTAATATGAGCAAAACCACAGTGCAGGGATGACAACTGTCTCTGCTGGGAGGCAACAAAGAGTGAGGACTGTGGTGAACTAGGTAGCACCTGCCCACCTGAAGAGGTGCCCCTGCTTGGCCCCTGACAGTCACCTCTGTAGCAATGTGACCCCAGTGCTGCCAGATTCTCAAGTTTTCAAGAAGAACCAGAAATCTAGATTATTTTAAGTGTGTGATTTCTTTACATTTTTTAAAAAGATGGAATTCATCTAACATAAGTTAACCACTCTAAAGTGTACAATTAGTGGTATTTATACCATCACAGTGTCATGTAACCGCAACCTCTATCTACTTTCAAAACATTTCATCTCTCCAAAAGGAAATCCCATATCATTAAGCACCACTCCCCACTGCCCCTACCCGTAGCTCCTGGCATCCATTAATCTGCTTTCTGACTCTGGATTTACTTAGTTTGGATATTTCATTTGAATGGAATCATATACCTTTTGTGTCTGGCTTCTTTCAGTTAGCATAATGTTTTCAAGGTTCATCTATATTGTAGCAGGTATTAATAGTTCATTATGTTTTAAGGTGATAACATTCCATTTTCTGGATATTCTAACATTTGGTTTATCCATTCATCAGTCTCTGGACATTTGGGTTATTTCCACCTTTTGGTGATTGTGAACTACTGTGACTATTGGTGTACAAGTGTCTGAGTCCCTGCTTTCAAGTTTTGGGGTACAAACCTAGGAGTCTCAGTGCTTGGTCAGAGTCATTCTGTTTAAGTTTTTGAGGAGCCACCTAACTGTTTTCCACAAAAGCTGTACCCTTTTACATTCCCACCAGCAGTGTTATAGTCCTTGTAAAATTATTATTATTGCAGCCTACTAAAAGGTATAAAGTATTTCTTCACATTTTTTAAGGTTAGACAACCCTTCAGTTGGTTAACCCTGCAGGCCAGGGCTGTACAAGTGGAACACAACGCATTTGCAAGTTCTGCCCTATGTACATGGACCCCAGTTTATAATGTCAGGTTTAAACAGTCTGCCACTCAGCTCTAGGAACTGACATCCCTCCTTGCCCTCTTGCCTTAGCTACTACTGGTAGCTAAGTGACTTCTGGATGGCCTCTTGCTCCTACCACCCCTAGATCTGCACCAGCCCAGACATTGACCAGCTACTGGTGGAAATCCAGAAGGCCCAGAGCCTCATGGACCACATACAAGCTGTGAGCTACAGTGCCCCCAGTGAGGAGCTGACAGGCATCATGAAGGAGGTAAGTGTAAATGAAGATTCTGGGACCTTCTCCTTGAGGCACTCAGCAGGTCTTGCTTCATTTTCCTTCTTCACCTGTCTGTTGCCCCACCATGTCCTAAAAGTGAAACAAGGCAAAGCCTTGGAGCTCTGAGCTGATGGGTCAGGTGGGCCTTCCACTGTGCCAGAAAAGGTCCTGGTGGATCTTCTAATTAAAAACTGTATTTCAGGGAAAGGTAAGCAGGCTCCTGCCACCCCTTCCACCTTCCCCTTCTTCCACTTTGGAGAATAATGAAAACTTCGACCACACAGTATAGACTGTCTAGAAGATGGCTTTTACCCCAGACCTTAATTCGGGGGCAAAGTCTCTGCTCTGGGGCAGATTTAACATGGGCACAACAGCACAAGCACCATAAAAGCTGTACTCTGTTTAGAAGGGCACAGCAAACTTAGCTGTGGACAGAAGAGCACTGGGGTATATTTATACTGGCTGGTTAGAGTGAGAGAAACATAGCACCTATACTGGGGTCTTGAACTTTAGTTCCAGCTCTTCTAGTGATCATACATAATCATGATGACATTAGTATTATAATAGTTCTCATTTGCTGAGCACTCAATATGAAATGGGCACAGTGCTTAATTCTCTAAATGCCTTATTTTATCTTTACAACAACAGTCTGCTGTAGGTAGATTATTATCCCTGCTTTACAGATTAGCAAACTGAAGTTAAGAGATTAAATAATGTGCTTCGGATCACTGAGATAGAAAGCAATTGAGTGTAATTGTACCCAGGTCTGTCAGATGGCCAAACCATTGTTAGGAGTTTCCTAAAATGAAATGCATGTGTTGTGTGTAGTTTGCAGGATTGTAAGGTTGTATGGATTAATTTATTTTTAAGATTTTATTTATTTATTTTTAGAAAGATGGGAAAGAGAGGGAGAGTAATGTTGATGTGTGGGAGATGCATCAACCAGTTGCCTCTTGCATGCCCCCAACTGGGAACCTGGCCCACAACCCAGGCATGTGTCCTGACCCAGAATTGCACCAGCGACCTTCTGGCTTGCAGGCCAGTGCTCAATCCACTGAGCCACACCAGCCAGGATAGATTAATATTTTTTAATGTTACATATTTAAATCTACCTCACTATGATAATAATAGATTGTTGGGAACTGCCCTGCCTGGTTTCAGAAGCTGTAACCCACCCCCCTCCCATGGCTAAGGCTGAGTCACTTTAGTGACTTTCAGACTGTAAGTCACTAAAGAGACAAAGCTTATCTGCCTGGCTGGAGCACCGCTTCTGCTCCTTTTACTTCATCCATAACTGGCCCCCAATGCTTGATCGGTTAGTCAATGATGGGTAAGATTCCTCAAGCGGGGAACAACCTAAGACAGGAACAATCACAGGGAGGCCCCAAGGAAGGACTTGGGGGGCTATAGCAAAAGGGGGTGATGGACCCTCAGCCATGACATAACCTGAGTCCTCATTCTGTCTCCTAATCTCTTGGCTGCCTTGCTTACCCTGCCTGACTTAAGCCTGAGATAATGCCTTAAGCCTGAAACAGTGCTGGTGGTGGGTGTAGCCCTGTGCTGGAAAGGGTGAGTTCCCTAGGGTGATCAGGCCTAAGAAAGACTACATAAAATCCTGTGAAACCTGCTTTGTTTAGAATGCTCTCAACTAAATAAGGGTCCAAGCAAGAAGTGAGTTTGTTCCTCACTTCCTCCAAAGGAGGAACTTTGTTCCTCCAAAGTTTTATTGCTCTTTAGCTATCTGACCCTGACTCAAAATAGGCCCTCAGAGTTCTTTGTAGGTTATCTATCGTTTGATCCTTACTGCCTGATAATGGTTGATGAGCCTATATTCCTATGCAAAATGACCCAATAAAAGCCCATTAAGGAAGAGGCTCTTGCCCCTTCTCCTTTGAGAGATCGGCCACCTCTCCTCCCCAAGCAGATCATTTCTTGGTAGACTTATTCTCATCTGTGGTGGAAGGGGTGGGGGCTGCCGGCACACAAAGCTCCCCCACTATAGATCTTTCTAAAATTATTTAATACAAAAAGGAGTCTATTTTTTAAAGTAAATCAAATTAAATATTAAAAAGCTTTGATGTCATATAATTGATTTAAAAATAAATTGAGTGTATAACAGTACAATGGTATTCAGATATAGCAAAATTCATGAAAATGGTATTCAGGTGTCCAAAGTTTGGGAATTGCTGTTCTGTGTTTTACTCCTACATGAGCTGTGTGTGATTTAACCATTCAGAACCTCAGGTTTTCAGTTTATAAATGTGGACAAGGGAGGCTGGGCTAGATGAGAGCTCCTTACATGATTTTAGTGTAGAGTTACTTTTTAGTTCCCTGAAACCTTATGTTTTGAGTCCACTGAGGGGCCACCTGTCATCAGGAGGCCAAGGTGCTGATATTAATGCTAAGGGTGGGGAAGGGGCCAGGAGGATGAGTAAATAAAAAGAGTTTCTGGAAACATCTCCCTCTTTCCCTGGAAATTCCAGAAAAGGGGATGGGGCTGGTGAGACAAGGAGGCAACACTGCCTTTAATTTACCAGGTAATGTTTTAAGATTCTCCCCTTGGGTCAACTGGGTTGGTGGGGGAGACTGAGGACTTTGCAACTCTAAATTATGATTGTGTAATGAGGATTTTTAATTTTAATTTAGATTTCCATAGAAATTGCACAAGGGCCCCTCAGAGGTCTCTTGCCTAAACCCCCAAAGCATGAAGCCCCCCTCACAATTGAGTTCCCAAACTTGGACAAGACTTCTGCAGAATGGCTAAAGGACAATGGCCTAAAAGGTAAGTCCCCAAAGAGAGCAGAAACCAGAACTCAGGTCACCGACTAAAAGCCATTAACCTTCTGGGTCTTCATGAGTCATACCCTAAACTCTACCATTTATTTTTACAGCCAAGAAGCTAAGCCTTTATCAGGTTCTGGCACCCAACGCATTCTCTCCCATTGAGGAATTTGTGCCTATTCTCCAGAAAATGGTATCATCAACTATCCATGAGGTGACTCAGATCCAGAGTTCTTTCCATCCTCTGCAGGGGAGCTCCTTTGTGACATTTCCCTTCTTAAGAGTTTAGAAAATAGAGTCATAAGGCAGAGCCTGAGGATCATGGGCAGGCTTTCCACTCATCAGAAAATAAAACTTGGGAGACGGGCAAGAGGGAGTATATTGGGTACCACAATTACCTCCAGTATAAAGGTTTTCCTCTGTCCCACTCAGAATACCTTACTCTACCTTGTACAGACTTCTACTTTAGCTCCTATACTGTGTTAATATGTGTATTTGTTACACATCTAAATCTTACCAGAGTGTGAGCTCTTTAAAAGAAAAAACTCTCTATCCCCAATATATAGTACAAGTAAGGCAGTCAATGAATGTTTACTGGATGACTGAGTGGTTGGAAAGAAGAAAACAAAGGATGAATGGTTAGATGGGTGAAAATGTTGGTGAATACATGGAAACGTAGGCAGATGTATGTATGTACGTATGTAAATGTGAACAGATGGAGGGGGAAAATGAAAGGGTGAATGACAAGATAGAATAAAAAAGATAAAAGAATGAAAGTAAAAATTAAAGTAAGGATGGAAAGGTGGAGAAATGGAAGGAATAATGAATGGAAAGATGAGTGGAAGGACAAAAATAAAGATGGAAGAATAAAAGGGAAGAGTGATGGACAATTCAAGCAGGGGATGGATGAATGACTAGTTGGATGGAGTGATACTTCAAGATATGTACATGACAACTTAGTGGAGGATGAAAAAATAAGATGAGCAAATTTGGTTTTTATAGTTTCCATAAAGGCCTTAGTTCCCAAACCTAAGAACCCCTGGTCATGGTATTTTTAAGATCTCTCACTGTTATTACCTAAACTTCCAACCGTATTCTGTAATGAAGACTCCATTGTTCAGAAGAGCCTCCCGAGATGGCAGCCTGCCTGCTTGTCAGCATGTTCATTCAAGGGCCACTGTCCTGATGGTTCTCTTTTCCAGCTCCAGACAAGGCAGTGACCTATGGGGTGGGGGGGGCATAATCTGACCCCACATGTGGTCAGAGTCCCAGTGCCCAAATTAAACCTAAAATTCTTCCTCACTGTGTGCACCCCCTCCTGGCCACACCTGAGTGCAGAAGGCAATGGTACAATTTCAATGGCATGATGGGACAATGAAGAATGTTCATGTGGACCTGCCCTTCCTCTATGAGTACCAGGTCAGTGATAGGTCCAATCAGTCAGCATATGAGGTATGGGAAAGGGGAATGGGAGGAAGGTGCCAAGTAATGTGGAGATGCCAAGCCATTGACTGAATTCTCTTGTAAACAGAGACTGTGCTCCCCCAAAAGGCACCTTTGGAGCTTTCTCCACCCCATCCCCAGGCAGAGATCTGGATGCATCTAACAAAAGCAAAAAAAAAAAAAAAAAAGGCTCAAATCCTTTGGGTCAAGATCTACCTCCTCCCCCCATAAGGGGTAATAAAATACTTTGACTCTTGTCTTCATGGTCTTGCAGCAGACTTGTCCATGATTTAGTGGAATGTTCATACTGCCTGGATACCCATGGCTTTGACACACTATTCCCAGAAGCTAACTGGGATATACCCCTTTCCTCACAGACCCTTTAATCAGCCACCCTTTGTGCAATTGCTCACTATGGCCCATGGGTTTGCAGAAACAGCTCAGCAGAGTTATGCGGATGTATGAGAGGCGGATTGAATGGCTCTCATTGGCCAGCAGAAGAATCTGGGGCACCGTCTGCGAAAAAAGGTACCTTTCCCCAAGTAGTATTCTTGTCCTTCATGGATTTTGTGTGTAACATAGCACTTATCCAACTCATGGATTCCCTATTAGTAACACCAGAAGCCATTGCTTACTTACACTAAGAATCAGCAAATCACTCAACAGAACTCCTGGGGGGAAAGTCACCACCATCATCAACATCAATAACATCATTCATTTTGTTATTCAAGATTCTTTTAGTTAAGAAGCAACAGAAACTAAGTGAAAATTGGCTGAAACGAAACAGTGAAGTCTAAGGTAACTGAAAATTCCAGAATAGATTTGAGATCTCTTCAGGCATGGCTTGATCTAGAGGTTCATACATGTCAGGAATCTATCTCCGTTTCTCAGCTCTGTTTTCTTCTCTTATGGCTTTGTTTTCAGGTGGACTTCCCCTCCAGGTGTCAAGGTAGCCATCTTACTTTCTACCAGTTTTAGCACTCCCAGAGCCTGGGGCGTGGGCCCATCCATGAGCTCTTCACCCTGGCAGGGTCGCATGATGGAACATTGCTGAGGGTCAAATGCCCACTCTCAGAGTTTAGGCTAGGGTCAGCTCTACCCACAGCAAATGGACTGACAGAGGCAGAGGTGTTTCCCAAGTGAAAACCAGGAAGCTATTGCCAGAAGAGGTAATGGACACTGGGTAGGGAGAAACAATGGGTGTCCATTATGACCTTTATTATCATTCCATACCTTTTTTGATGTGTTACTCTTACAAAATAGTATTCTTTATAATACTATACATCTATTATATCCTTTGATTCTTAACACAACCCTATGAGGAGTCATATTATAAGTACTTTATGGTAAACATACCAAGGATCAGAGAGGTTTTGTGACTTGCCGAAGGCCACACAGAAAGTAGGACTTGAACCAAGGTCTTCTGATTCTAAATCCAGTGGGTTTTCTTTTGCTATCCATAGGAGTCTCAAAATGAGAACAGAAAGAAGGGATAGGACTGTGAGATTTGAAACAGTAAAAGGAGAAGGCTGAATGGGGCTGGGGATCTTAAAGCAGAAAAAGGAAACAAGAAGATACAAACATTTTCCCAGAGGCTCAGATACACACAGTTCTACATCTAACTTGTTTACCTTGTTTCTGTTTTTCCTTCAAAGACCCCAACCTATCATAATATTGAATCCTAGCACTTTAAACAGGAAAGGTGTACAAATCATTATATGCAGACTCTGCCCCTTAAACCTTCTCTACTGTGAGACTTTATTCTGTGATAGGACCTCCTGAGAGAGAAGGTTCTGCGACCCCTTAAGTCTACTGTTGTAAACCCACATCTGTTGACCTCAAACCACGGAGAAGATTTTGGCCAGCTGTGAATCTGGCACTTAAAGCTCCCCTGGAAAACACTTTAAATAGTAAAATGGAACAAAATGAACACTATCTGAGAGATTCAGTTCTCCTCTTAAAGCTTGTGTTTCTGTTTAGGGTGGTTATACTGCTTGATATCTCTGCGACCAATTCCATGTACATTATTCATATCCAGCATTCCCTGCGACTTCTGCTGGAGGAGCAGCTGTCCAACAAGGATGCTTTCAATGTCATCGCGTAAGCTCCCCGTTCCTGGTGGGGGAGATTGGTGTGCACGTTTTCACCTGGGCTGAGTGAGGCTCCTGGAAGGGAGTTTCTGAGCACCCACCCTCTTGGGACAGCCATCAGTTTATCTGATTAGAGTGATCTTGATTGGGGCATTGAATAATTAAATGGTTGCGGAACAGTCCCACTGGGGCGAAGGTAAAAAGCAGCCCCAAAACACACTGCTTGATCAACAAGGATAAAGTAACTCCGCCCATTGCCCCATTTAGCCTCCAAGCTGATAAACACAAGAAAGAAAAAGAAGGGACCCCGGGCATGCTCCAGTCTTAGTTCCCAGTTTGGATCCGATAAGGCACAATAATATTTCATTTAGGATTTCAATTCTAAATTTTAATTTTATATGTAGCTGTATATAATTAAATTATATAAATATAATGTATATTTAAATTATATATTTTATACAGAAATGATTTTATATCTGAATTTAAAATATAAATAAATTAAAATTTAAATATTTTATACATACATATTTAACTATAATTATATATAACTATATATTTAAATTACATGCAACTATCATATATCAATATTAAAATTATATATAACTTATATACAGTTTAAATATCTACAGTTACATATAATTTCAATATATACATAATTTTATACATATTTTTAATTGCATACCATTTTAACTAATTAGGGGAGAAAGAAAAGGAACTCACTTGAACTATACATTTGTACACAACTTCACATCTAATAGGGGGTGTTCTAAACCTATTAAGTCACCAGTTAATGTTGTATGTTATTCTGCACCAGGGCCTAATCTTTTCCTAATAAATTCTATAGAAAAAGTGCTTGTGCAAACATGTTAGACAGTGTTTTCATTCATTTATTCATCTATTCATTCATTTGTTGAACAGCTGCCTGCCGTGGTGGGCATTAGGCATGGGGAAGTTAAAACATAAAACCAGTCCTCAAAGAACATAAGGCCTTGTAGTGGGAACCAGGCATGTTGAGACAGGATGTGCAAGATCTCTGAAGAGATTAGCCATGACAAGTCAAGAGTCCAGGAGGAGGGGTCAATCTTGAACCAGAAAGGAGTTGCTTTTTCTTCGATGAAGGGGATACATTTTCGTCTCAAGGATTTAAATGTGTCTCATAGGAAAGATGAAGTGCTGCATGTTTAAAAAAACTATAGTACAGATAGAGTGTGAAAATGTGTTGTAAGTATAAATCAGTGTCCTAGGGGATATTAAAAAGGGAGAAAGGACTCCCTTCTTAGGGGATGAGGAAATTCACACTGACAACACAAGTCATCAAAACACATCAGGAAGGAAGTCTGTCCGGATGGCCAGAGCTGGTCCTGTCTCTGTGTCTTCACTGAGAGCCCCAGCTCTGCCTCACCGTGAATGTATTGGGACAGGTCATGACCAGCAAGGAAATCTCATACCTTAACATTTTGGGGGTGTAGTTAGGATTTTGACCTCTTTAGACCCTGGGGAGCCCAAAGAGCTGGGGCACAGATTGGAGCAGTCTTCTGCCTAAGAACAATCCTTCTTTCCTTCCCTCCAAGGTTTGGAAGCTCAATCGAAAGCTGGAGGCCCGAGATGGTTTCCATGAGCCACGACAATTTACAAAGCGCTTGGCGGTAGGTGATGGGCAGAGGCTGCACCTACTATGTCTGAGGGCAGCCTGGGTGGTGCTATTTTCTCTATCCCCCTCTCCACTGGGAATAGAATACCTGCCCTCTGACAGATATGGACATGAATCTGAAAATGTGTGCCTTCTGCTCCTGGTCTCACTCCTGACCCCCTTCAGCATGGCCTTTCCTGCCTCTAGGTGGGCCCTGACCCTGCAGTGTCGGGGCAGCAGGAACATCCTCGGCGCCCTGCAGAAGGCTGTGGAAGTGGACTTCAAGGACAGAGACAAACAGCAATCTCAGGGCATCTACCTCTTCACAGGGGGCATTCCGGACCAGGACATGGTGGGTACTTCCTGTCCTGGGTGTCTCCATTCTTCATGACTCCACAACTTCCCCTAGGTGGAAGCCTAGCAAATGTTTCCAAACTTGACTTTAGTGTGCAGGAGAATCATGTGGGGATGTTGTTCAAATACAGATCCTGGTTCCAAAGGTCTGGCCTAGGGCCTGAGAGTAGGCATTTCTAACAAGTTCCCAGGTTGCAGCACTTGGTATTGCTAAGCTCTCTGGTCCAGATTCCTAGCTTTGCCCTAGAAAGATAAAGAAATTATGACCCGGCTCATTTGTCTTTTTATTCTCAGTGCCAAGTACTAGACCTGGCACACAGTAGGCCCTCAAGAAAGATGATCAGGCTGAGCCAGCAGCTGCAAGAGCCCTCCACCCTCTCTCCCCCACAGCCCATGCTCAGCGCCTACATGACCGAGGCCTGCGGGGGCTGCGACCTCCAGCTGAATGTGTGTCTCTTCTACGTGGGTGAACCACAGATGGACACCACTCCCCCTGCCTGCTATGCCAGCTGCACCGACACAGCCACTGCCTACCGGGAGCTCACCCGGGCTGCTGGTGGCCGCTTCCACTGGTTTGGAGACACAGGTGTGTAAATGTTGGCTGACTCTTCCACCTCTTTCCTTTCCGGTATCTAAGTACCGATATCACTCCCTGTGCCATAGATGTATTCCAGAAAAGCAGCATGTGAAAATCACATTCAAAATGGAAAACTGCAGTTCACATAGTCAGTACAGACTCACCACATATGGATGGTGGTGATGGCTGCACAACAATGTGAAAGTACCTAATGCCACTGACTGTGCACTTAAAAAATGGTTAAAATGGTAAATTTTATGTTCTGCATATTTTACCACAATTTTCTAAGTAAAAAAAGAAAAGGAAAACTATTTTTTAAATACTTTAGAATGTCAGAGCTGGAAGGGGCCCTAAAGTTTCCTTAGTTTAGTGTTTCCCAATGGGGGAATGTTCATAACAGGTGGTGACAAGACAGTTGTACATGGAGCACAGAGCAAAAAATTTTTGTGATAGTTGTAGGAGATCAAAATATGCCACTTGGGCATAACAATTATTGTGAGCTGAAGACATTTGAAAGACAGCAGATGCCAAAGAAGCTCCCTTCTCCACCCCACCCCACCTGGTCTAAAAGTAGGACACAGGTGGTAAGTGGTGGAGCCAGGAGTTGAACCCTGGCAAGTCAACTTCAGAGTCTGTCTTCTTAGTCGTTATTCTTTAGTTCCTGTTGGCCTCATCATGAATATTCACTACGGACATTACCCACTTTACATAATCCCAAGGTGGGTGATTTTATTCACTGGAATAGCAGGACCTTTGCTCCCAATCTACTCTTCCTGTGGGTGCAAGCTCCTGACTGGGTGGCAGGGTGCTGTGTCCCAAGGCCAGCCTCACTGTTGGTTACCTCACTGTGACCAACCTTTAGATTGTGTTTGGGTGGGGGCTGGTAAGCTCAGCCCATTAAGATCCCACCTTGCCTCTCCAGCTCAGGTCACCACCTCCACCCAGCCCTTCTGTGTACAGATACAGATACTTGCAGTATCTACATCCCTTCCCACATTCACAATGTGCTTTGTTTCCAGGCATTTATGAAAGTGATGACATCAACACCATCATGTCTGAGCTGGAAAAAGCTCTCAACTATTCCCAAAAGGTATGCTTTTGGGAAAAGGTGCGGCAAATGACTGGCCTGGCTTCTGTATTATTTCTGGGACTACCATACAAAGTACCTTGAACTAGGAGGGTTTAAAACAGCAGATATGTGTTCTGTCACAGTTTCAGAGGATAAAAGTCTGAAATCACAGTGTCAGAAGGGCCATGCTCCCTCTGAAAACTCTGGGTACAATCCCTCAGTGGCAGCTGGTATTAAATAAAAAATATTGCACTAGATGCTTGTTAAAAATGGCAAGGAAGACTTTATGCAAGATTATTGCAATAAGAAAGAGAGACTGACTCAATTCCAAACACAGCAAAGATGGCTGGAGGTTTATAGCCAATAAGCAGAGTGACAAGTCATGGATGGAAAATTACTAAGAGAAACTTAGCTTTCAAGGATAGGGGGATTCTTGCTAAATGGATTTAGCAGGATTCTTGCTGAAGGCAGGTCAAGGACTTAGATACCAGTATAGGGGATGAACAACTTGATCAAATATCAAGGGTGGGGGATTCTCTAAATTGACTTAGCAAGATTCTTTGCCAAAACTGGATTTAGCAGCCATAGTTGAAGCCTAGTTTAGAAGAAGGCTTAGAGGAGCCTGACTGAAGTTTGGGCAAGGAGGGTATCCTCATCACTGGTGGCTTGTGTCCTTAGCTTATGGCAGCACAACTCCATCTCTGTCTCCATCTTCACATGGCTCTCCTCCCTCTCTGTGTGTCTGTGTCCCTTCTCCTCTTGTAGTAATACCAGTCACATTAGATTAAAGGCCTGTCCTTCACCAGTATAACCTCATTAACTAACATCTTACTTCTACAAAAACCCTATTTCCAAGTAAGGTCACAGTCACAGGTACCAGGGGTTCAGACTTGAACATATCTTTCTGGTGACATGGCTCATCCTACATCAGCTTCCCTTCTCATGTCCTGATCCACTGACCCTCAAGGCTTCACATAAAACATGAGGGGTTCCTATAAGTCATTGGTTTTAAGTCTGTGAGTTATACATTGTGACCTCTTTTGAGTTCCTTGAACACATTGATCTCATTCCTAAACTCAGGACCTATGCACCTGCTATGTCCTTAGCCAGCCATTCCCCTCCCAGATCATCCGTGGATTTCTCTTTGTTATTCAAGACTTACCAAAATGTGACTTTTTCAGAGAAGGGATTTGAGCAGCTGAAGGTGAGATTAGAGAGGTAGTAAGGGGCCAGATCTTGTCAGTAGCAGTGAGAACAGAAATAAGGGAATGGACATGACAACATTTAGGGAAAAATTGACCAAACTTGTGGCTGACTGACTGTACGGGGTGAGGGAGAAGAAAAAAATCCCAGAGTAACTCCCAAGTTCCTCACTAGGGCACATGATTGACCAAGAAATAGAGAACAGAATCATGATAGATGCTGGGAGGGTGGGCCTGGGACAAAGGTGAGTTTGTGAGGCAACAAGTCGGGGTATCCTTCAGACAGGCGAGAACAGACAAGGGCTGGGGCAGTTCAAACCACAGGGGTGGACAGAGAGCAGGTTGGTGGCCATGGTCAAGGTGGGGAGGTATAGGAATCTGAGGAGACTCAGCCTGACTCACACTTTAATGACTGCCATTTGCAGAACAACACATTGTAAGCTCCTGGAAGGGCAGGGCCACCTCTTCGCATTCTTTTCCTCCCTGTCCATTGTATCTGCTCCCCTAAATGTTCCTTAACTGTCCTCCCTGAAAGGGCCCCTCTCTGTTGCTGTTTTTTTTTAATGCCTTCTCCTCAGATGCACATCAGTCCACTTCCCTCATCTGATAAACTCATTCACAAGGCATTTGGGCAATAATAGTTTAATCTGTCCTTCACTGGGATGTTATTTACATTCTAATGTCTCCTAGTGCTTTGGTTGAGAATAATTACTAGAGAACCTTTCAGCAGTTGAGAAATGTGTGGGCAAAGGAACCAAGTATTACACACTATTCTGCCAACATCCAAAGTTAGCTCCAGGTATGTGGTAGGCTGACCAACAGTGGATGCTGGGTCACATGTGGAAAGAGCACTGGCTTTGGAACCATACCCACTTGGGTTTGGATTAGAGGTCTTCTATATACTAGTATTGTGGCCTTGGACAAGTCCCTTACACTCATGGATCTTGGCTTTTCTCATCTGTGAAATGGGGATAAGGTAGCACTTGCCCACCTGGGTTTGAGGGTTTGAGTTGCCCAGCTTTTAACGGGGCCAGTGACTGGTGTATCCCAGGACCTGTGTACATGGTATTTATTACTGATAGGATTGATGCACAGGGCTCACTGCCCCAGGAGGCATTCTAGAGACAGAAAGAGGAGTCCAATGATTCTAGCAGACCCAATCTCTCTTGAGTGTGTATGTGTGTGTGTGCCCTGCTTGAAGACTGTGCACTGTGTCTGGGGTGCAGTTAACCCTCCCAGTCCTTGTTTCAGTGTGCCTTACTAGTGTCCTCCCTGAAGAACCAGTCCAGGAAAGACCTTGAAAGTGCAGCCCTCCCAAAAGAAAAGCCAAAGATGCTCAAGCAAAGAAGTCAACCCAAGAAACTCTGCAAGACCACAGCCCCCTCGGCGGTCAGAATGGTTTGACTCCCCCTCTCTAATAACACACAGGATTTTGTTTCCACCTTGTCTCCTGGTCTTGCCTAGATCTTGAAGTGGTCTGGACAAGGCCCCCTGATCCCAGGGCCAGGGGGATCAGGGCAGGGTCCTCAGTGGTGAGTGTCCTGTGGGTGCCTCCAGCCCTGACCTCTAGAGGGAGGAACTTCACTGGGGGATCTGCTTCTCAGCTCTGGGATCACCTCTGCCTCTGTGCCCCCACCCACCACCATCTTTGGCTCTGCCTGGATATCCCAGGTTTGACCCCTATCTGGGTCCTAAGGACCCCATGGAACTGAAACCCACCATGACTGTAAGACAGGAAGGCTTATCCTGGAAGGTATCTCAGGGGCAAAGAAATGAGGATGTTAGGGCATCTAATAGGCTCTGGCTGAAGCTGCCCTAGGCTTAGCCAGGACCTGAAAGGAAACTGAGTGTGGCCCTGGGATATTTATATCTAGCCACAGCCTGTCAGATAGGTCCATCATAAAATAACCACCTCAGCAACCAGAAGGGCCTATAGAGCTATGACTGGGGGAGATTCCAGACTCCGTGGTACTTGTAAACAGAAGGAGCAAAGAAATCCATCAGGTCCTCAGCATTTCACTAACTGACAGACCACATGAACCAGCATGTTTCAGAGTGAGGACATCCATCCCAGACAGTGTTTGGCTTACTGCCATCCAAGGGCAGCTGTGTTTCTGGAAGATGCTGTTCACATAGGCACTGTCTTCCTTCAAGGAAGGTTTACCCACCAGGTTTCAGGAGCCTCCCCAAATTCTGAGGTGAAACCCCATAATTCCAGGGTCTGTCTCTTGGGCCTACAGTACTGCCTGAGCTGACTCAGTGTGAGGGGCTTAGGCTACAATGAGGACTTTATTGGGCCTCTTGAAACCAGGGCAGGGGGCCCCTGGAGTGGCATCTCCAAGCTTTTTTCATAGCAGCTCACCCAGAGGCCTCAGCTGGTCCAGGAGCCTGGGTAATTTTAACTATCACCACATTCCAGCTGTGCCTAGTGACCAAAGGACCCCTCCCTTAAATCTGAGGTACCCAATAGGGCACAGTTACCTGAATAGCTTCCTATCATGCTGGAGGCCCACAAGTCCTAGTCCAGTGGGAAGAGTAGTGGGTAACTGGTGAAGAAAGTTCTGGTAAATACACACACACCTTTTTTTTTAACCTCAAAAGCCAGAATCTTGGTGGGGAGGGGGTGGGGAGAAGTGAAAGAGGGTATAAAGGGAATATGGTAATGGAAAGAAATAAAAAAAAAACCTATAAAAAATAATGAAGTACACTATACTACCAAAAAAAAAAAAAAAAAGCCAGAGTCTCCTCTGAATCTGCAGCAGGAGATGAGGCAAAAACGTCTGAGGAATCTAGTCCTTTAGGCCCCTCCCAGCAAAGGTTCCTAATTGACAGATTGAAGCTGAGATGAGCGGGGTATGTCTGCCATAGAAAATAGGCCACTGATGGGAAGGATTGCCTGTTTTCTAGAGCACTAGAGATGACCCTGATGGAGAGAGAAGTCCCTTATTGAAAGCTGTGTTATGGCAGCCACTTAGTGGCAAAGTGAGCACCCCACCAGGTGAGGCTTGCCTTGGGGTGGGCGCACGGACATGGCTGAGACGTGTTAATAATGATAGTAACCAAAATGATCAATGATCATGAGTTTTGATCATGTGCCAGCCCTTCCACCAAGATTCCCATTTAAAGCTTGTAACAATCAATTCTATGTGACAGGTAATCTATTAGCTCCCCATTTTACTGATGAAGAAATTCAGGCTTAGAGGAGATAAAAATAATGACCAGTGCCAGCTGGTTGTGACAGGCATGGATATTTTCATGAAAAGACTCTCCTAAAATCTAACAGCGTGTATCATACTTCCAACATCAAAGACAGCAGACTGGCTCAGAGCAGAGCCCTGGAATCCATAGAACCTGGGTGGAATATTTGCTCTAGGTCTTACTGACATGGAGTCTCGCTTGTCTCACCTGTAAACTGGGGAACAGAGAGGATGAAATGAGACGGGGGTATGGGAAGCACTCACTCTAGCCCACAGGCCACATGCCCTCCAGCTGCAGCTCAGTCTGCCAGAAAGGATACTGCGAAATGGAAGAGGAAGACCCAGGCAAGGGAAGCAGAGATGTCTCTCTCACTGTTTTATACAGAGACTGGGAATAACATGGGTAAGTTGGAGGATACAGATGTCTGGACAGCCCCCTTGTCCTGTGGGAACTGTAAGGTCAGCGGGCCCCATGGGGTGGAGACCCTCCCGTGGTCCCAGGACATGGGCAGCAGTGCCTCTGGACCAGGCCTATCCTCAAACCAGTCAGGTCTCTGAGACCAGGAAGGTGGACATGCAGTTTTGACACTGGAGGAGAATGAGACAAGTCAACGCTGAGAGTCTTCAGAGGCCCCCCGAGTGCAGCACTCCCATTCCATCCACGAGGGACAGTGTCCTCAGCTCCTAGACTGACAGGGGAGGGCATGGAGATGAATCTCCAGGCCAGCCTCATTGCTGCAAAATGGCGCAGATCCCAGGAACCACTCCCTGAGGTGTGGAGAAGAGAGGTCCCAGTAGGCCTGCCCTGATCCACCTCACAGCCTCCCTTTCACCTTCTCAGCAAATTGTACCTAAGGGATTTTACATCTGACTTAATTGATAGAGAAATTGACATTCAAAGGGAGTGGTGTGAGGAAGGGAGGGAAGGGAAGAAAGGCGCACAAGGTAACCTTACTCTGTTTCTCCCAGGCTCAGTGTACAGGAAGTACCCTCAAAGAAGAAGCCTAAGAAGGATTAGCTCTTCTATTGAGCTGCCCAGAAAGGATACAGTCTGCTCAAGTGAAGAGGTATTAAGTTGTCTGCACCAGCACATGTCTCCCTAAGCAGTAATTCCTCCTACCAGCCATTACTTCTAGGAGAGTGGGCATACGTGGAAGTGAGAAGAAGCCTGCTTAGAATGACTTGCTAAGGATTAAATACACCAAGGTTTGAAATCTGATTCTACCATCTCTATCTGGGTGACCTTGGGCAAGTCCCTTACATACATTCAGTTTCAATGTCCTCATTTTATTTTATTTTTATTTTTGATTTTAGAAAGGGGGAAAGGGAGGGAGAAAGTGAGGGAGAGAAGCATCATTGCAAGAGACAAACAGTGATGGGCTGCCCTCCCTACGTGCCCCAACCAAGGACCAAACCTGCAACCCAGGCCTGTGCCCCGACAATGAATCAAACCAGCAACTGCTTGGTCTGCAGGATGCCACCCAACCAACTGAGTCACACTGGCTGGGGCTCAATGTCCTCATTTGTAAAATGAAGAGAATTGTACCTATCATTTAAGACTGATGACTAATTGAAGTATATTTTATGTAAAGTTCTTTTTTTAATTTTGTTTATTTATTTTTGGAGAGAGAGAGGGGGAGAGAAACCTCAGTGTATGAGAGAGACATCAATCAGCTCCCTCTCACATGCCCCCAACTGGGTACCTGGCCCACAGCCCAGGCATGTGCCCTGACCATGAATCAAACCGGCAACCTTTTGGTTCTCAGGCCAGTGCTCAACCCACTGGGCCACACCAGCCAGGGGTTTGTGTAAAGTTCTTAGTGATGTTAGATCCTTTGGTTCGCAGGCCCGCACTCAATCCACTGAGCTACACCAGTCAGGGCTGATGTTAGATCCTTTCTGTTGCAAGCAACAGAAATACTCCTTCTTCATACAGAAGATAGAACACCTTTGTTCCTTCAATCATTCAATGAAGTGTGAGCCTGGTTCTGACTGGTCAGTCCTGGAGGCTATGCTCTGACTGCATGGAGCCTGCTCATTCTTGTAACTCTTGTGACAAGTAGACCAAAATTATCCTCATTGGATTACAGTGTGAGATTTAGACCAGTGAGGGATTCCACCCAAATTTTGTTGGGGGAGGTCAAAATGATGTTAGGGAAGCAACAATGTCCACCAGAAGAGGGAGTAGCAGATAATAAATTTTGTTCCCTGTTGCCCATATTTCTTGTGCAGCTCTCCCCAGCTCTGGGGATGGAATCATCCATATATACAATGGATGCTCTCAGTGAAGACCAAGGAACCCCACATTTCAAACATGAGACAGTTTTCAAAGAGGAGGTTTTAATAGATGGGTCAGACAATAATTCAGCCTGAATTACCCAATATAATAGTTCTTTTCTTTATTCTAAAGTGGGTAACAAATTACGGGCTAAAAAAACTGAAGATGGGGATCTCCAGCCACATCGGTACCAATTGCACTCATCAAAAGTCAGTACAGAGGCTCGCAGCAGCCAAATACTGCAGCATCTTCCCCAGCGTAGAGGTCAATGTAAGTTGGGATTTTGTTGTTGGTGTTATTCTCTCCCAACTCTCACCTCTTCCCAGCCACGAGTGGCAGCGTGTGTTGGGGAGAACTTCCTGTGAATATACACACAGTGGCTTCTGTTCTTCCTGCAAAACCCTGCCCCCCAAAGTGGGCTTGCTCTTGGGGAATGGGTTTTGCAGAATCCTGATGGATAAAAGTGAGCCCCTCAGGGAGCCTGGGGCCATACTCAGGTTAAATGGGCTCACTGGTGTGAGGGTTAAAGACAGTGGCTGAGAACACAGGACAGCAGCTGACGTACTCACTGACAAGGAATCTGTCCCCCAATACTGATGATGGTTTTGGTAGGATGGTCTTGGTGAGAACAGGGCTTATCACAGGAGGTGAGAGGGTTCTCATCTCTATTTCCTAGTTTTGGACTCCTGCTTTCTCTTTGCTTTGACACTGGACCAGGTATATTTAGTACAAAATGAAAATCTAGCCATGCTTTTTGTAAAGACCCCATTTTTTCTCCTTGCCCTTTTATACAATATTATCAAGATGAGGGAAAACTATAAAGCTAAAAAATATTCACCAAATTCAAAATTATCTACCAGAAAAATTTTAAGAGAGTTCAACCATGCTGTCCCCCCGTCTATCCAAGGTCACCCTTTGGTTTGAAATGTATGGACTTTCATCCTTCCATAAGGGCTTTTCTGTTTTAAAATTAGAGATACTTTATCTTTCATTAATACTGTGACCACATTTGCCACCAAACCATCATCCCAAGCCCTCATTCCATCCTAAACCATATACCTAGTAATATAATAAAAGCTTTAAAACAAACAAACAAAATTGTATATTGAACAATGTTTGGAAAATTATGAGCCACGGTGGACTAAACCCTTTTAGGGAGTGATGGGGACATGAAGAAATAGTGATGGGGGAAATTTGCCTTTTCTTGCATTAATCCAGGGGATGGTGAGGCACATTCAGTGGACACCTAGGGAAATCAAAGTGTACATCACGTGCCTGAAGAAGGTGATGAGACGCTATGTCCAGAGGTTGCAGTGGCTGCTGTCTGGTGAGCCTGCTTGCTTGCTTGGAGGGTGGAGGGGCTTCAGGGGAAGAAGAAAGTCAACCTCAGGGATACCAGGGTCAGTCCTTCCCAGGCCAGGCACTCACAAACTGTCTGGGATTTGGCCAGGAGGATCATCCAGATACAGCATGACTTCTGGGTTTGGAGGTCAGGCAAAGTGCTGGATGACAGGGAGATAGAGCATGGGCCAAAGGGCACCAGAGGGGATCCAGATTGTCCAAGTGTGTTCTGCAGAGCCATCTTCCACACCTTGTCTCTCTAGGTGTGACTGAGGGGCTAACCCTAGAGAGGCTCAATCTAGTCTTGATTGGGTCCCATAGAACTGCCATGAAGGCAGAGATGAGGGTGTCTTGACAGAGATAAGTCCCCCATTATTCTTTACAAAGAGCATCAGGGCCCCTCTGGGAGATGTGAATGGGTAGGCTCACTGAGGAGAGCCCAGCTCACATCCCAGAGGAGGGTGTGCTGGAGAGTAGGAAGTGGGCTCAGCATCAAGCCCAAGAGGCCAGGCAAACAGCTAGAACTAAATGGGAGGGAGTTTAGCCTCTGGGGACAGGTGGGGTCTTGGGACAAGAAGAAGAAGTAGAGCAGGAGCCTTTGTTATAGAGAGCCCTGTGTGGGCCACTTAGGGTCCTATGTAAATTCATCTGGTCCGGTCCTCTGGTAGTCACAGTCCATGGGCATTGGGTCAAAGTGATGACTGCCACTTGTTGAAGCCTCTGGTAGGGCAGTGGTTGGCAGTTGCTTTAAAGTATAGACCAAAGGATCTGGGTATGAATCTCCGCTGTCACTGCCATTCTGGGTGACCCTGGGCAAGTCATTGGCCCTCTCTGTTTCCTGTAGAGATAAATCCCTAATCTATTAACAGCCTCTCCAGCTTTCTCTCTTGCCCCTTCCCTGTGGGTCTCTCTTCTCAGCCTTTGTTATTCCACACACTGACCTACTCTCTGTCTTTCAAACAGGCCATGTTCTTCTGTCCTTCTACCAGCCTTTCACAGGCTGTTTGTTCTCTCTACACCCCAACTCTTCCCTCAGCTAACTGCTGTGCATCTTGCACTCGTTGCTTATCTGCTCCCCGTCCACAACTCTCCAACTCAGATTCTCCCCGTTATGTGCCTCATTAATGCTGTCAGAGTCCACAGCATAGCTCTAACATCCGTCTTCCTTGCCCAATTGCAAGTTCTGTCACTCATCACTGTACTTCACACAGCACCAGGCACTTAGCAGATGCTCAGTCGATTTCTCTTGGTCAGTCGACAGACTTTGTGCTCTGTTATATCTTTCCAGCCCCAAACAGTACTGAGATACTACTTAGTTCAATTACTTAACTTGAGGAATGAGGAAGCTCAAGCACAGAGCAGTTACAACTACTTGTACAAGTGGTCACAGGCAAAGCTGAAATCTTCATCTCTCAAAGCCCAGACCTGCAACTAGATCTACCCTAGGACAATAGACCCCTCTAACAATACCACAAAGGCCGTATCCCTGTGGGCTGACAGCTGATCAGTGATCAGTCAGACAACTGGTGTTGCAAGACCATGTATTTAACAGCAACAGTGAGGAGAAGCAGCCAGGAGGGGCGACCCCTCACTCCTTCCCTGCCTTTGCCCTGACCCACCTTGAGCAGGGAGCCGCCGACTGTTTGGCACCATTTTGGAGAAAAGAGTGTGTATCCTGCTGGACACCTCAGGGTCCATGGGCCCCTACCTGCAGAAGGTGAAGACAGAGCTGATTCTGCTGATTTGGGAGCAGCTGAGGAAACACTGTGACAGGTAAGAGGCAGGGGTGTAGGGGTGGAAGAAGATCAAAGGAGTGGTTCCTGGGGCTTCTTTGGCCAAAGGCACTCCCTCCTCACTGTTGCACAGTGTAAGGCCATTTCTGAAATGTTCTAATGAACAGCTTATTTGAGCAAAAAGAACACTGAATTCTCCTGTAGAAGTAAAGTGGATTTTAGAAATCCTACTCAGGCCCAAGGTGTTACAGACAGAGGAAATGAACCACCTTGAATTGTGATTTCAGCAGTGCTTGATTTTTAAGGAGTGGAGGCAGTGGGTTGTTTGTTCTCTCTACTCAGAAGGTTTGACCCTAAGGGAACAGCAGGAGACTGGTCCTAGGCTAGGACTCATTCTTGTCTTAATAGTGAAAAGAGCAAACATTTATTAAGTACCTATATGCATGGTTTCGCTCAATTCTAACGAAGACCCCAAGGGTTATTATCCCTGTTTTTCAGAAAAGGAAACTGGGTCTTAGGTTAAATAATTTGTCTGAGATCACATAACCTACAAGTGGCTGAGAGGTATTTATTTACTTCTGTCTGCACCCAGAATCTTGACTGTGTACCTACTTATTCTCAGGTAGTCCACAACCCTCTCCCTGAGGGTCCCTGGGGCTCCTTGTGAGAGTCTTCACTAACGGGCATGAATGATCCTCACAGAGGTTACTTCGCCCGAATTCAACATAGACTGACATGTTCTAACCAATCTCTTCCCCCTTCTCTACCCTCCCACCCTCAGTTTTAACCTGATCAGCTTTTCTGAGGACCCGCAACTATGGCAGGACACTCTGGTGGAGACCTCAGACGCAGCATGTCACCAGGCCATGCAGTGGGTGACCCACCTCCGTGCTCAGGGAAGCACCTCAGTCTTACAAGCATTACTGGCAAGTTCCAGCCCTGAGCCTGACCTTGTAGCAAAAAAGAAATAGCATTGCCCCATATATGGGTATTGTATAATGCTTTAGAATGTACTCGGTGTTAAATCATTTCATCTTCTCAACAACCTATGAGAGAGGGATGCTCATTGTTCTCACTTTATAGAAGACAGGGGCTCAGGGAGGTTAAGTGACTTGGGTGGGGTCAGCCATCCTAGAAGTAAACCATGCTTTTTCTCTTAAATGTAAGTGGCTTACTGGTCAGTGGTGGGCTAAAAGGGGGAGCCTCTCAGTCTTAATGGACAAGTCAGTGGGATCCAGTCAGACACATTGTCCTTGGGAACAGTAGGGCATTGGTTTTTCTCTTCCTGGTGAGCATCCACCCCTGAACCAGACAAACTGCATGCTCTTTCAGAAAGCTTTCAGTTTTCATGATGTGGAAGGATTGTACCTCCTGACTGATGGGAAGCCAGACACAAGCTGCAGCCTTATTCTAAGTGAAGTGCAAAGACTCAAGGAGGAGCGCAATGTGAAAATACACACCATTTCCCTGAGCTGCATGGGCAGGTGGGCCACAGGAAGTCAGGCTGAGCAGTTCGCCTAACCCAGGAACTCCCATCAGACACTGGTCCCAAGAGGGACCAGTCCTGTGAGTCAGGAATTGGGAGGACCTGGCAGGAAGACACCAGCATGAAAGCCCCTCTCTCTATCTTTAAGATTTTATTTATTTTTAAGGGGGGGGGGGTGAGGAAGGGAGAGAGGGTGAGAAACATCAGTGTGTGGTTGCCTCTTGTGTGCCCCCTACTGGGGACCTGGCCCACAACCCAGGCATGTGCCCTGACTGGGAATCGAACCAGCAACCCTTTGCTTCACAGTCCAGCCCTCAATCCACTGAGCCACACCAGCCAGGGCCCCTCTCTGTACTTTTTACTTACCCAGCAGTAGGGCCTGTTCTGACTCTGCAGCATGGAAACAGATTTGAACCTATTCCCATAGTCACAGGTTGTGCTTTCCCTCCATCTTTCGTGGGAGCACAATTATGAATATTTAGGGGAAGAGATTTAAAGCAGCATTGTTATGGTTATTTTTATAAATGATCACCAAAGAAGAACATGTGTAAGGCAAGAAAGATTTAAATGCTTCAGAAAAAAGTTAACATTATTGGCAAGTAATACAGTTATTGGCAAATAATGTGATTATCTAATAAGTGATTACTTAGGTGCATATTTTATTTCTGTGTCTAAATCATGAACTCCATAAAGGTCACAATGTGTCACTAGTAGGCCTAACACATAGTAGGCACTGGATGGAGTTCTAATTAGGGAGGGTGCTGGAGTATGCTGGCCATGTGCTTTGAGGAGTCCAGTCTAAGTGGTGATACCAGCAGGGCGATTCCACCTCACGAAGTGGTAGCAGTTGCCACTGGCCATAGTTTGGCTGGGTGAGTGGGCTTGGTGATGCTGACAGGGCCTCAATGGCACAGAGCCCCAGAGTCTAAGGCCCAGTGCCCCACAGACTTCCTCAGGAGGTCCCCATAGGCTGGGCTCCCAGGGAACTGGCCAGGTGGGTCAGTCATCCTGGCCCTAGCCCTCTCTATCCCTTGCTGCAGGGTGGAAACTAACTTCCTGAGAAATCTGGCCTCCCTCACTGGGGGGCGCTATCACTGCCTTGTTGGTGATGACCTGCTCTTCCAAATTCTCCACCTGCTGACCAAGGGCTTCATGGATGAAAGGGTAGGTTGTAGAGCCACTGAAATGGCTCATTAACATGTCAACAGTCATGGTTTTTTTTTCCTCCTAAAAGATCCCTGTCCTCTTGTCAAAGTATTGACTCAAAGGCTTGTGCTTCCCTGCTGCTTGCCTCTTAGGCCGACTCTCCACAAGGCTGGGAAAGAAGTGGAGGCTCAAGTTTTATTTAATGAGACAACAGTTTGCCTTACTGAGCACTTACTATGTGCAGTTTTGTTGCTTTATATAGATGACCTCTGTTAATCCTCCCAGCTATTCTTCTACCATTTAGCAGATGAAGAAACAGGCTTAGCCAGGCCTGGGAATATACCTGAAGTCAGAGTAAATGATAAAGCCAGAGCTCAGAGACCCATGCTCCTAAGCTCTCTGTTTTAATTCCTGCATATTTCTGCCTCTCTGTGTGAAATCCGTTGAAACAGATATTCAAGTGACCTGTTAAGTAATAAATTTGGTAACGTCATACATTCTGTCACACATGTGGGACAAGAGGAAGGTATCAAGTGATCCTCTTCTTACCTATTAGAAAAATTATGCACATATTTCTACCTTTTAGAATGTTCTGTTGTCAGTTACAACATTTTCAGCACAAATTGTCAAGTAATACAGCCAACGAGAATTCCAGATTTCTTTTTGGAGGTTAAATAGTATGCCTCAGAATATGGCATAATTTTTGAAGTCAAGTGCTTTGCATGACTTCTTTGTTCAAGTAATTGATTAGGGCCAAATATTACAAATAATACAGAGGACAGAACCAGTAAAACTAATGGATGTCCTTATTACACAGGAAAAGGAATTTATTGTGAAGGTTCTCAGTTTAGCGTCTTATGAAATCATACTCTGAATAGTTTCTAGATGCAGAATGGGATCATTCCCACAATGCTGCCAGGGAGAAGGGACAGTTCATCTCTCTCTCAGATTCTTTTGCAAAGTGTGAGAACTTTCCTTTTAAGGTCAGGCTCTGGAATTTCATTGGGTGACAGAAGAAAAAAGCATGTCTGCAAAGTTCTGTTTTACTAAAAGAAATAGAGAAAGGACTGAATAGATTTTACTGAGTAACAGTGAGATTAGGAGCATATACCACTTGCCCCACTGACTTCAGTGAAGGCAAGAGACCATCTTGGTTTTTTACCACCCACTTACTACACTGACTTTTTGACATCTTCTTTCAAAGTATCCTGTTTGCAGAATGACTACCTTAACAGGTAATGAACTCCCTGTCCCTGAAAACATGCTAGTTGAGACACACAAGATTTCCTGCATTGTGGGGGATGATGCATTTAATTAGCTCTAAAATTCTTCTGAGAGTTTGGATTTTCAGGTTCCATATAGTCACTTAATGGGTCTAACATAACACATACTTCTCTTTCTTAAGGACTCTGTGTTGCCATCATTTGAAGGAGATGATTTAAGGAGATTGGCCCAGGAGATCACTAAGGCCAGAACCTTCCTCTGGCAGGCCCAGTCATTCAGGTATGCCCTCCAAGCAGTCCCTCCCACCTGCCACATGGCTCCAGTCCTACCACCCTGGTCATGTACCCTTGTTCCAAGGGTTCCTCCTGCCATGCTTTTTTCCCCTGGGCCCAGAAATCTGAGCACTGAGGGAACCATCTTCTTTCATTCCTGTCTACTAGGTCCCAGTTCCAGAAGAAAAACAATACCTAACAAAGGTCATGTGATTATTTTGTAGAGAAGTCATCTCCGGTAAGGGGATGGACTCCCCATCTTTTGAGTGTTCACTAAGGGCCAGGAAGCATGCTCTGTTTTGTGGATAGTAGTAACTATTGGAAGGGATCAAAAATAATGATTCCTCTAAACAGAAAGACCGGCCTACAAAGAACCACCTACTAAGCACATGTTGACTCTGAGGGCGAAGTGACCTGGCAAGCAGATACCATTGGAGATACCATTCCTGCACCAGGGCTCCCTGGAAGCTGAGGGAG
The DNA here is from genome assembly GCA_004027475.1 of Anoura caudifer. Lineage (NCBI taxonomy): Eukaryota > Metazoa > Chordata > Mammalia > Chiroptera > Phyllostomidae > Anoura > Anoura caudifer. Next base: position 69,367 of record PVKU01008325.1, read on the forward strand.
GAAAGGCCCTGCCATCCCAGGATCTACGCTAACGTTCACACCCTACACTCTACTCACAAGATTGTCTCTTGCTGGGAAGTCCTGCACCGAGCTCATTCCCTGGAATGTCCTTCTTGCCATCCTCTGCCTGGTGACTCCTACTCATCCATCAAGGCACAAATTAAATGGCATCAGCTCCACTCTGAAGATGTCCCTGGGACCCATCAAGAGCTGGGAGCCTCTAGCCTTCCGCCCATAGCATCTTGACCGAACATCTGTCTTTGTAGAGGTGACACCACTTACTGCACTTAGCACTCCATGTCATGCTTCCTTGCTCCCTTTGTCAATTTGTGTGCTTAACCATGCATTTGCTCAGCAAGAGGCTGGTATCTTAATCGTCTCTGGGTCCCCAGAACCTGCTATGTGGCAGATACGCAGTAAACACTGAGTGTGCAGCTTAGTTGTAGGAGCCCAGCTCTGGAAACCAGAGGCCAGATCCTGGTCCCTTCACTCTGTGCTTCCTACCACCCTGGTCCAAGGAGATGTGCAGATCCACCATCAGCCCATCCCGGAGGAAGAAGAAACACGTGAGCCTCATTGCCAACTTCCCTCATTCGTGGCTCAACCAAACTGAATTGAGTCAGCTCTGGAATCCAGTCCAGAGAGAGTGCTGTACTCAAGCATGTGGGAATCGGGTGGGGTCTGCTGGCCCAGTTCCACCATGTACATATGAAATGAATGTATCATGTATTATGTGATCTGGGGTCATTTTCTAAGACAGAAAAATTCCTTTTATTTAATAGGATCAAAATTATTTTTAAACTGAAGTGATTATTTATACATGTGTGTGAATAAATTTTTGGTGAGATAAATTTTATTAAAAGACTCATTCAGAATATATGAAGAACTCCAAATCAATAAGAAAAAGATAAACATTTCAGCTTCTTTAAATGGACAAAAGACTCAAATGGACAATAGGTATATGAAAAGATACTCAACAAACTTACCTATCAGTGAAATGCAAATTAAAACCACAGTGAGATACCATTACACACCCACCAGTGTAGCTAAAACTAAAAAGACTGACAATGTCAAGATACAGGGCTATTGGAAATCTCATATGTAACTGGGGCAGGGCAGGGGGACATGTAAATTGGTTTAACCACTTTGGAAACTGTGTGGTAATTTCCACTAAAGTAAAAAATATGCATATTCTATGCCAGCAATTCTACTTCAAGAGAAATGAGTGCATATGTTTGACAAAAGACATATTCTATAATGTTTCATAGCAACTTTATTCATTGAAGGCAAATATTGCAAACAATATAAATGTTAATCCTTATGACACATTTGTACAATGGTGTACTATACTACTGGTCAATTAAAAATAATGAATTGACATCTGTATTCAACAAGATGCATCAATCTTATGAGCAATATTGGGCAAAAAAACATGAAAGCACATACTGTATAACTCCATTTACATGAAGACAAGAACAGGCAAAACTATTGTTGGCAATTGAAGTCAGAATAGTGGGTACCTAGTGTGTGGGGAGGGCACGCCAGGGTCACACAGGGGCCATCTGGTATGCTGGATATGCTCTCTTGATCTGTGTGGAGGTTACATTGATGTATAAGTAAGTAAAATGTCATCAAGTTGTTTAAAAACAAAGTTGAGAAGGCTTAACAAGGCTTGCTTTGCCCAAGCCGCAATGGGGGCCAAGGGAGACAGCAGTGACCATGGTCCCTGACACAGTGGATTTGTCTGGTTATTGTCTTGGACAGCTGCCCTTCTGAATCACCTCCACACAGAGAAAATGGCTAGTGGTAGTTGTAACTTTTCTAGAGCTGTCATAACAAAATACCACAAACTGAGTGACTGAAACAACAGAAATTTAGTGCCTCCAGTTCTGGAGTCTGGAAGTTCAAGGTCAAGGTACCAGCAGGGTTGTCCTCCCTCTGAAGTCACTGGGAAGGGTCTGTTCTGGGCTCTCTCCTAGCTTCTGGTAGTTCCTTGACTTGTGGCAGCATCACGGCAGTGTTCACATGGTGGGCTCCCTGTGTGCATGTCTGTGTCCAAATTTCCCATTAGGAGGGCACCACCCATACTGATTCGGGCCCTACTCTCATATGCCTTCACCTGTAGTTACATCTGTAATGTCTCTTTCCAACTAAGGTCGTATTGTGAGGTACTGGGAGTTAGGAATTCAATGTATGAATTGGAGATGTGGCACAAGACAACCCATAGACACTGTTATAAACTACGCTTCCTAGCAGGACACCACCAACCAGCTGTGCAAGGGAACATGAGTTCTCTGGCCCTGCTGATGGGAGAGGGGGGTCGATATTTGTGAATGAAAGGATGAACCAGAGACATGGTTTGTGAAGTGGTGAAGCATAGGACTGGGGTTTGAATCCTGATCTCTCATGTAGTGATAGCAGCTACCACTGGTTGAGCACTGACTAGGCAGGCACTGCACTCAGCATTCTGCATATACCTCATCAGCCACAAGCCTCACAATGTCCCAACTATGAAGTACACACCAGTTCTACTTTATGGATGAGGAAACTGAGCCTTGTAGCTGACCAAAGGCACAGAGCAAGAAAGTGGCAGAGCCAAGATTTAAACTCAGGGCTGACCCCATGCCTTCCCACTACACTCTAAGCCCCTTTCATCTCTCTGAAATAGTTTCCCTGTCTCTAAAATCGAGCTAAAACAGTTATGAGGGCTAAGCAAGGTACCTTACCCCCTGCACATAGCATGTGCTGGCTAAGATTTGGTTTTTCTCTCCCACACTCAGCTGTGCCCATAGGCCATTCCTATGGGTGAAGCCTTTCCGTTGGCCCTCTTCAGATCAAAGTAACCAGCCCTCTTGCTGAGTTAGCCTTCTGGGCACAGGTCTCTCAGTGCTATCAGAGTGGCTGTGCAAGCTGTCTGCACATGCCTGCCCCTCGCTCAGTTTACTGCCACTTACGAATGAGTTTTCCAGCGATGGTGTGATCCATCTGCATCCTCCTGCAAGGGAGAGAAAGGCCAGCGCTGACGAAGCATTCCTTAAACATGAAATGAAGGCAGTGGAGAATGGGTGAACCCAGAGACTGGCTAGAAGAGTGCAGGAAAGGAAGGGTAGATGGGTGGAAGGGAGCGAAGGAAGACATAGGGAGTGAATTATAGATGCTTGATGGATAGATGGAAAGACAAGTGAATAGATGAATGCATGAATGGACAAATTTTTTTTTTTTTAATAGGGAAGGATGGATGAATAGATAGATGGACAGAACAATGAGTAGGATGATGGATAGCTGAGGAGTGAGGGCCGGCAGCATGAACAAAGGAAAGTGCTGGAGACTAGATGGACGACTGTGGGCAGGACAGGGCCAGGGATGCAGTGACTTTGCATGTTTTTTCACCTGTCGACTGGCTTCAATTTCCCCTCAGTGAGAACCTGCAGATCTCTGCTGTTGAGAACCTGCGGAAGGAGGCGCTAGGCAGTCAGGGAGCCCGGCCCCGCCCCCCATTCCCTCTCCCTACCCGCCTACCCCCCGCCACACCTCCCCAAGGAGGTGGAGCCCCTGTAGCGCCAGGCTTGCCAGGCTTGGCTGGCGAGAGACGCGGAGGTTGCAGCTCGCTAGCACTAGCGCCCGGAGCCCAATCGCAGGGAGCAGGGCTAGGTGAGCGCTGCCGGCGAGCTGGGGGCTGGGGGAGGTGGGAGGGAGAACCGGGCCTGAGCTTTGGGCACCAGGCCAGTCTCGGCATTGGGGGGGCACCCGCTTTTGCCGCCCGGAGAGGACTACGGGCCTGGGGTGGGTCCCAACTCCCTTTCACCAAACCCTGCTTTGGAGTCACCGTCTGTGACTCCATCGAAGTTTGCAAATGTTCTCTGAGCCTCACTTTCCATCTCTGCATGCTGGGAACAGCAACCTCTACTCCTCAGAACTAAAAATGCCGCAGTGTCCTCTGTCAGTGGCCACAGCAATCGCTTCCAGATGCAGCCCTAAGGGGCTTCCGCTTCTCCGAAGCTGTTACTGAAGGCTGACTTGGTGCCCGGTGAAGTTCTAGGTGCTGGGAACACCGCAGACAGGGTCCTCCTGGATGGTGCATCCAGTGGTTTGCCCAGGGCATTGCCATCGCTCCCTCATGACTTCCCTGTGAGGTTCAGGAGCAGCCAGGGTTATTTGGGTCCATTTACAGCTGTGGCTACTGAGGTGCTGTTAGGTTTTAAGCATCTTGCCCAAGGGTGCAGTCAGAAAAAACGTACCCAAGGCTGTGCCCAGGCTATGCCACTAAAATCATCCCATAGGATAGATTTTGGCGTGTCTTCCCCCTGTGAAAACCATGTCTGCCAGGACTTGTACAGGGCATGACTTTAGTCCTCACTCAGAGCTTTGGAGAACAGGGCAGTGACAGAGATAACAAAAAGATCCAGTCCCTACAACTGTCAGGGCCGCTGTCCCATGGCCACCAACCACCAGCAACAACCAGGGGGTTCATCATTCAGTCAGTCAGTCACACCTGTTTTTTACAGCCACTATGTTCCATTCGGAGCAGAGACTTACCTATCTCTGTATCCACTGGGCCTGGCACACAGTGGGCCCACAGTACATGGTTCCTGCTGTTATTAGTGATGATGATGGGGTCTGGCCCCTGATCCAGCCTCATCCTCAGGTACAGCAGGAGGTGGGACGATGATGGTGACAGTGACTGACAGCCTAGCTTGCTTTAAGTCTAGAGTGAGGAGGACAGGCTCCTCAAGTGCTGGCCCCTGGGGCCCACAGACCTAACCCTGAAGCTTCAGGTGGGCCTGGGCAGACCTTGTAGTGCTAGTACCCACTTGTATTGCTAGAGGACCTGGGAGAACCAGAGGCAACAGTTATCAGAATGGGGCTGGCTGCAGCATTTGGAAGCATGTGCAAGTTTCCAGGGCAGAGAGCCCTTTTGGATCCCATGTAGATTCCTCCCCCTTCCTCCTTCTCCCCATTTTCTTCCTCCTCCTCCTTCAGGAAGCCCTCTATAGCTCCCTAGTCAGAAATCAGTCACCCCCCAATCTGGTGAGGTTTGATGTGATTGGATCTGTCTTTCTCTGGTATTACATGAAAACTAGGATTTTAAAGAACTTGTAGAGAAGTCACAAATACTTGGTGTAAACCTCAGCCATGCAGTGTGACTTTGGGCCTTCGTTTCCCCAGCTGTAAGACCTAAGACCTGACTGCCTTGTCTCTGACTCTTTCTGAGTAAGGCAACAGCTACCTTGGAAGTTCTAAAGATTCTGAAAGAGACAGGTTTGCTGTGAACCCAGGAGTTTCCCTTAACCCCTAGGGGTCTTATCATCCATGTGACTTGAACAACTCTAGAACATACCTTCTATTTTTCCCTACAGGTGGAGAGATCCTGGGTCCACATGGCTCAGTAGAGGATGAAGCCCAACCCAGCAGTCTCCTCCCCAGAGGCCTGCAAAGCTGCAGGACAAAGGGAGAAGAACTGCCCTGTCTGCCAGGCATGGGGAGGGGTCTCAGGCCCAGGGCCTGAGTTAGAATCTGGGCCTGGGCCTGGACCTGGGCCTGGTGCAGTTTCAGGGCCTGGACCTGAGCCTGGTGCTGTTTCTAGACCTGGGCCAAGGCCTGGTGCTGCTTCGGGACCTGGGCCAAGACCTGCTGCTGCTTCGGGACCTGGGCCAAGGCCTGGTGCTGCTTCGGGACCTGGGCCGGGACCTGCTGCTGCTTCGGGACCTGGGCCAAGGCCTGGTGCTGCTTCGGGACCTGGGCCGGGACCTGCTGCTGCTTCGGGACCTGG